>LYUA01000528.1:479990-498079 GCA_002093875.1 Calopteryx splendens | reverse complement strand
GCCGCCCCCCCAAATGGGACACAAGAACACACACGCTTTCTGTGGATTGCACAGCGCAGCACACACGGAGAAGACACCGTTTCGAGCGAACATCTTTCGTGAGCGATGGCTCATCACCGAGCATACAAATATATAAATATATATTTCTTTTTTATATAAAAGCGCTAGAATGAAACACAGCTGGAAACCACTTGACATAAGTGGGCGTGGTCAAGGAGGGACACTTGGACATGAACACCACGTATTCCAGCCACTGTAATCCAACACTGTAATCCATCACTGTATTCCCGGACACCACACAGTGCGACAACACTGATACGCCAAATTTTTGATTATCTACCCCACCCCACGTACGTCTTTGCACCCGGCCGTCGTCGTCATCACTAGCGACCACACTTAATCCAACACTGTATCCTGGGGACGAGCAATTTTTTTTACTCCAAGTTGGCACGATTTACGACGGCTCACCCGGCGGCGAAAATAAAGCCATGGGTGAGCGTATTCAAAAATTTACAAATTCATGGAAAATGAATATCCTTTCGGGAGGATATCTCCCGGTTCATTTTTCCTTCTGGACGACAAAAAATATTAATAAGCGGAAAACAAAATGCGTATGACACAATACTGTGATTGAAATGTTTAGATGCCCATCAGTGACTAAAATGAGAAAGGAATAAAAAATAGCTAAGGAAATGATACAACTTTAAACTGAACTCCTCGCCTCAGTGGGAACATTCATTATTGTTTCTTACAGTTATTCCGAGACAAAACACTTCAGTATAATGATCACCCACTCCATCAGCACCATTTAAAATTTGTGTTTGCTTCCTCCGAGGAAAAATGATCCGATCTTCATCTTCAGTGATAGGCACATAAACTCTTACCAGGAAACCAATCATGATATTGTATCCATTATACTGACACCAAATACGCCAGAGAACATGGTGACAATACAACACACTCGTTACATGAAACACTGCTTATTAATATTTTAAGGTTATCATTAACAGAGATGAATTTCATCAGTTTCCACATGCTTTGCGACACAGGAAAACAAATACAAGAACATTTCCAATTCTTACTCATTATGGTGATCGTGACTGGCACACGGAAAGACAAAGGTGAATAACTTCAATGGAATGATCACTGATTAATAGTAATACATTAATTACACAATAGAGTGTCAACGTTAAACATACATCACAACATCTGATGACAGAATAAGGCATAAGAAATAAATGAACTGAGAATTCTCAGCCGAGCATTTAATTCAAACAATGACATAAAGCGGATCATGAACCATTGGGACAACTGCAAATAGATGGGGTTACAATCGTAAAAGTGGACCAAAGGCCATCACCAGCGAATCCCCAAAAAGTGCAGCCAGAAATCAGCAGGAGAGCAGCGCATATGGATCACTTTTAGCTATCCGATGGGCGGCAAGAGCGGGAGGCGGGCGCAGCCCCCCCACCGCTGTATCGAGGGATAGATTGGAAACTTACCCGTGCGGAAACCTCGGAGATCTAGGGGCATAGAGTCCAGATGAGGTGCCGGAGCCCCCGCCGACCCCCGCGGGTCCAACGCCGACGCCGCCGCCACCTACCGCCCCCACACTTCCACCACCCACGGGGCCACCGGCCCCCACTACACTACCCACCCCCACACCGCCCCCACCGGAAGGGCCCCCGCCCCGCAGCACGTCCTCCGCCCTCTCGTGAACGTGGATTGCCGTCGGTGGCAGGTGCGAGGGCGGGGCAGGGGGCTCGTAATACTCGGTCGTCAAAGAGCGGTCCTCAAGAGTATGTTCCGCATCGTGGGCCTTGGCGGCCGATTTGATGTCCATAAAAGCCACCGTCGCACACATACCGCCCCCGCCGCCACCGGGGCCTCCAGAGTCTTCGTCCGCCCCACCCTTGCCACCTCCGTGGTGGTGGTGGCCGCCCCCGTGATGCGATGACGAGTGGTGCTGACCAGACGGGTGACCCCGCGGCAGCAACTTGACGCTCTGCACTCGGCCATACCTGCGAGGGGGAGAGATGAGGGATTGTGATTAGAGAGAGGGAGAAGAGCGGAAAGCGGGGCAGGCCCCGGCCGGGTGGAGAGTCACACCTCTACGTGCGCCTCGCCGGCCGAAGGATCGGATCGAGGGCCGGACGACGGCAGGAGGCCGGCTACACCGGGCCTGGGAACATTCCATTCAGGGACGGGAAGAGCTACCATCAATCTTCGGAACACACCGAGAGGATAGTGCCGAGGACGTGAAAATCCGAAGATTTTAAGACAACGCTACGCACTAGTTCCCCAGGAAAAATCTTATTCTAGGAGGTACACAGAGGTGTAATTGCACTCTCTGGGGAGGGACTATTTGTTCCCCCCGAATTCAATTTAGCGCCCCCTACTGCATTATCCTTTGACGATTCGCACTACAGTTCCACTGCGACTCTAAGAGGCACAGAATTTTCTTCTGTTGCACGAAGGATTACACATTGACGTCTTCAGGTTTTTTGGGAAATGAACATTTGGATAATATAAGGTTTTCCTAAAATAATAACAATAAGAGTAGTTGAACCGCAGTAAACCTCATTTCGCAGTATTGAACTAAGAATATGACCAAAGTCTGCCATTTTTCAATATGATCAACGCAATGATAAGTCCGTAGAGTGAGGGGAGAGTACGTTGAAGAAATTCTCCTTTGAGATGATATACATCCAGAGCAAGAGTAGCAAGAATTAAATGGACAAATAATGAAACCCGCAAGCAATAGGAGAGACATACATGACATACCGCTTAATGTACCGTTTGAGAAATATTTATTAGTCTACAACCTGTACAAGAATTAAATCACCAAATGCGAATGAAAAACAGAAGGAAAATAGAACACAAAATAAACGAGTAAGACAAGGATACAACCTCTCATCAGCATAATTAAATATATACCTGAAAGAGGCAACGAGAATCCGAAAAAATGGGTATCAAAAGGAATCAAGGTGAATGGTGAAGAAATTAATATGTTCCGGTTCGCAGATGGCATTGCATCAGTGGCAGAGTAGTGAGAGGACCAGCAAACATCTCTGAAAACTATGGACCACGTTCTTCGGGAATAATAGAATAATAAATGAGAATCAACTAGAAAACTAAAATCCTAGAATGCTGAATGTCTGTTAACAGATATTGTAATAAGAGGAAAGAAAACTAGTGGAAATTTCACCTACCTAGGCAAATTTATAACATGACATTATCACAGGCATCAAAAAAAGAAATGCTCAAGATAAGAAGGCTTTCATTAAGAAAAGAGAACTATAAGCTCAAAGAACATACAACTGTAAACCAAGAAACCGTACGTCAAAACATTCGTTTGGAACCTGGCATTCTATGGATCAGAGGCATGGACCAGTGGACCAGGAAAGAAAAGATGCCATCAAAATCTAGTACTGAAGGCGAACGCTGAAGATTAAATGGCCAGAGAAAGAGAGGAACGAAGAAATATATAGAAAGCAGAAGAGGAAAAGATAAAATGGAGAACTCTAAGGCAAAAAAGAATCAAATGGATAGGACACGCACTGAGGCACAATGGATTAGTTAGAATATATTAGAAGGGAAAATTGAAGGGAAGGTCCCCGAGACGAAGGGACGTTTACCCTTAGTGCGACGGGCCTTAGGGGACGACCCTTAGTGCGTTATATCTAAATTTACAATACAATTTGTTCAAGAGGGCAATTAATAATAACTGTGGGGGTCTCATATGAGGTTTATCTCGACTTCAAAATTGGTTTCCACCAGTATGATTCAATATTTTCGACAAATGGGTCAGGTGAGTGACGCCTACGCCAGCTACGAAAATGGTACAGGGTTCGAGTTTCTCCTCCGGGCAGGCTATTGTGTAAATTATTGGTCTGAACTGTGGGGAACTGGAAGATAAGCCAAAAGTGGCTTTTGGGGATTGTAGAGGTGCCCAGGTCACCAAAAGCAACTGAAAGAATATTAAAATTGATCAAAGACGGCAATGAATTTTGCTGCCACGGTAGAGCGGCCAAAAATTGAGCAACAATCCATAGAAATGAGTTAATACTACAATTGAAGTCGACACACACAGATTGATGGCAAAGGTGTACGATTCACCCTCCCCTCTTCGAAGGAAAAGTCGAAGCCATACTCCAGAGAGTCACAAATATTCACCATACTTTATTCCCCGGGTTGCAAAAAGATAAAACCCTCAAAGGAGAGCTGAAAAAACGTTGACTGAGAGTCAGGGATGAACTCATTTTATCACACAGAGTCAAAATCCTCGCGGAAACAATGGGAATACAGAGCCGTATGAACGCATTTGGCACGCTGGGCCGTGGCTCCACGAGCATAGGCTCATCAAAATCTACACACGTTTGTTTTTTATCAATCTTTGGTTTACATCACACTTTTTTTAACGTTTAAACACTAATTTTCCGGAAAGTACCAGTGCAATGCAGCATTGCCCGGGGCCCTATAATTTTACGGCCATTTGTGAAGGTGGTCAATTATTACTTAATAAACGGCTAATACCTCCATCAATGAACTAACATCACAACCGGGAAGGGTCAAAACCAAATAAAAATGCATTTCAAACACAATTTTACGAGGGCGAGAGAAAGACCAGAAAGATTCACTCGGAAATACAACGTAAACCGATGCAAGGCTAAACGGTAAAACGAACACAAAGAAATAAATAATTGTTCGCCTAAATTTATCTTTATCAAAGAAAAATTTTAGCCAATACAATCATGGTCAAATATGATCCATTGATAAAGCTCCGAAAAGGTGAGAAGTGTTCCGTCATCCCGATTGCACTTCCAGCAGTGGGCGAAAAGGGGAAAACTGCCCTCGAGTCTTGGCGCGCCGAGTAACCACACTAAACGAGAATAACTTGAGCAAGGGTGACGACCGGAACGAGTCGCTCATTGAACGAGAGGCACGTAGATATGCTAATTGGTGTGAATTTTTCTCAGCAATAAAGCAACTGAACTGGCGCAGAGAAAAGAACGAGAGAACTGTGAATGCCTCACTGGAAAAAAATAACTTCACCCCAATAACAACCACCAAATAATAGGCTGATTGTTAAAAACGACAAATGAGACCAGTCGGAGGATTTGCAGATGGAGAACAACACCACAAACAAGAAAATAATACTGATGCTAGTTACAAAAAATAAATCATCGAATGCTAAATTGACGACGCATTCTACTACTTTCACGTTCACTCTAAGCCCGGAAGAATATTTGTCGCAATCAAGGAAAATAAATGACGATAAAGTTTCCTCATTCCTCTCACTCCCATTCACGATTCCAGTTTAAAAATGAACGATCAAATTAGCCGGCGAACATGTGAACAGCACAACTGGTCAAGCGGTTCCGATTTCACTGCGGATTTGAAAGCACTGAATGCTTTCCTGAAATAAGATAATGGATGAGAAATGGCTTCAATTTTACATTAAAAATTAATACCTCATAGAGCACAAGCTCGCGGCATTAAAATCTAGTTACATGCGATGGATGTGGTAACGGGGTTCGGACATAATTCCCAAAGATTTGAACATACGTTTAGGCTGGTAAATGGATCTATCCACAACTTGTGAATCTAGCAAAAACAAACAGCTTGGATTCAGCATCACATTAGGCATTGGGGGACAACACATGCATGTCCTGCGCCGATGTTTAGAACGGGGACTCCATCTAATTTGCTTTCTACAATCACGAATTAAAAACAGTACTCGCGGCCGTCAGACGTCACAATTTGACGGCTACTCTAGTGCTCAGTTACAATTTATTTAATTTGACCTCCTCTAAATCAAAAATAGATTTAACGGCACGTGCGGAAAAAGTATAATCATTACCACCACAGTATAAATCAACTGTAGATTCGGCATAAATACGTAAATCGTACGCATTTAAGTTTTCACCACGGAGAAAAGACGTAAACTGAATTAATCAAAATATTTGAAATTATTTTTTGCAACTGTATTTAACCTTTTCAAGGTTTAAATTTTTCGAATCGGCAAGGAAACAGCCGCTACTCCAGAGTCACTCACTCACTTTAGGCAATCGAGTACTGTTAAACTACCCTGAAAATGAATTGCAAAATTAAAGCATTTTTGACACCGAACTCTTCTGCAATGACTATATTTCGCATACCCAAGAAATGAATGAGACGTAGAAGAGGAACATGAATAACCTAGTCTGCAACTCTCGAATACGAAGGGCAATTCTCCCAAGCTTCCTCGATGCCTCCAACAACTGACGAAAAAGGCGGCATTTCTAAGTTTTCATCCGCACAGGCCTACAGTTATATGTATGCATCTATTAAAGAATCTAATCTAATAATCTAAGGCATCACTTAGCGAATGATCTAGAGTGAAAGCTCAAGGTATATTTTAATTCACGACTACCAGGCTTCGCAGGCACGAATGTCTTTTAGCGCGGGAAAAAAAATAAACCTACGAGGTGCTATCCAAAATTGCAGAGAATTTGAATTTTCTGCCTAAACCAGTACCAGCTAGATGCCACTTGGTGTGGTGAGTGCACTTGTTTATTATTTTGTTCTTTTCTTTACGCCTTGTTCATCCCTGTCCCCTAAATGGCTACTGCAAAGGAGTTGAGTTTATCTCCATAGTTTAGTTTCAAGCTGAAGAAAACTGCTGCTGAAACCCACCGAATGCTAAAGGAAGCTTTTGGTGAGCAAGCTTCAAGCCAAGCAAGAACATTTGAGTGGTTTAAGTGTTTCAAATATGGCCGGGAGTCTGTGGAGGATGAAAAGCATTCGGGTCGACCGTCATCATGCACAACTCGAGAAAGGATCGCGAGTGTGCGCAAAGTGATCCTTGAGGACCTAAGGCAGACAATCCATGACGTTTGTCAGAGGGTTGGACAGCCATGCGGGACATGCCAACGCATTCTAGCGGAGGTACTGAACATGAGAAGAATTGCGGCGAAGTTTGTCTCAAGACCACCGGGTTGAGGAGTGCGCTGAGCCACAATTAACAGTTCCATGATGATCCAAACTTCCTGTCCAGAGTAATAACTGCCCATGGATCATGAGTGTCCGATATGACCCTGAAACAAATCAGCCATCTTCACATTGGAAGTAATTTTGGAAAACGCAGACTGACAAGAACACCAACGAATGTAACAACGAATGTAACAACGAATGCAATAAAAGCTAAGAAGTACGTTCCCTCAGGAATATGCCGCCTGGCAGATTGGCAGCTGAAATACAAATGAAGTAACATCTAGTGGCATAGGATAGAACTCGTTTTGGCGGAATTATCAAATTATCTATATCTTTGGGTAGCACCTCGTATATATACGATATTCACGTATCGACTTGAATAATTTGTCTTAATCCGAAATCTTACATCAGGATCGACGGAGGCCTTAGAAGCTTGCGGAACGTCAATGAGAGTTATTTCGGAAGTCATAAAAGTAAACTTAATTCTAAACGTAAATTTCATCTATTCAATAAATTCCTCTAAAATTAAACAATAAGGAACTCCTAATATTAAGTATTTTGGTCAAATGCCGAAAGTTGACAATTTGAACTACAAGTGGATAAAAAAATCATTTCGCAAGTGATTTTACTTATAATATTTTAACATCATTCGCAGTTGTAGAAAAACTGACAATACGAAATATTCTTTAGACTAGGGCAGAAACGTTGTAGACTGAGCAATTAGATTGCAACCAAAAGCGATTTTAGTGTTTCGACGCCGAGCTTTTCACGGCAATATGATCATATCTTCGTGAATCACCATCTATTAACATGCACACCAAGATGAATAATTTTCATTGACGTATCAGGAAACAACCCTAAACAGGACTCAACAAAGAATACGACGAAGTAAGCTTCAGCAACAAATGCAGAAAGCAGTACATCACGGACAGTTGATATATTTTACAATTAGATAATGCTTTGCATTCGTCCCTAATCTACTCTAATTGAGTAAAATGGATATTTTTAATATTTAGCACCGACCCTGGGATACATAAGAGTGGGATCGCTTTTTTACTTGGAAATTCTCAAGGATGGAAGCTACAGGAAAATAGGCTCAGTAATGTTTTCCGTGTAACAGTATCTTAACACAAGCATATTCCCAGAAACAGACATTGTAGTCCTCCCAATCCGCGGCTGATGTTCCAAGAGCTACTGTAGGCGTCGGAAACGAAGGATAAGATCAGAGCATTTGTCGTTTAGCATGTACATCACGAAGCATCACATCATTCAGGTCTTAGCATGTGCATCTCGAAGATAAATTTTCATTGATGCATCGGGCAACATAAACCTAAACGAGAATCGACAAATAATATGAAGCGCGAGCTTCAGCAACAAATGCAGAACGCAGTTAACCACGGAGTTGTTATTTTACACTAAGATAAATAATTACGATGATAGTTAAAAGACAAATCGCAAACAAAGAGACGCATAAGCAACAAGCGGCGTAAAATACGAACAGCCATTATGCTACACACAAGTGAAACCGTGAAAACTCAATCATCAGATCCACAGATGCGGAAACTTGACTACACAAACTAATACCTTGAGGTAGCCTTATATTAACAGACTGACGCCAATATATACGTTCAACCAAGTGACTCATTCATCTTACTTCTCTGGATACCTGGAATACAATTTCTGATCAAGTAAGTACAGGAGCATCAATAACTCAATAATTATTCCACTAAAAACTCCATTCCCCATCTTCCTTCTAATATTTAACAAAAAAATTCGATACGTAAGCTACTCTTGATGGATATATCTGACAGATAATTTATGGATCAGAAAAATGTAAGGACAAAATTACAGGGCATCTCCAGAACAGAATTCGATATTTCTTCAGGTAGCAGGAATATGCAAGCTGATTTTTCCGCAATGCATAATTTAGACAAGCTCGTACGACCCTTATAAAAACATCTTGCATTTAAAAAAATGTAGTGCAACTTCTACTGAGAACCAATTTCTCTGTAAAAAAAAGCTTACTGCTACATTCAAACTGAGCAAAGTTTTTTCATGCTATGAGAACCAAAGATTGCATGATGTAAAGCATAAGCTTATGCATTAAAGCTACAATAAAAATCACCGTTGAGAAATTGTTTATTCTAAGCTTAGCATCTTTCTCAAACACTGACAACGAAAAAGAAACAACTATCATAGACATATGGGAGGGGAGGCGTGCTGCGCGGATGGACAGCAATCACAGCTAATTTGCAGGTAGAAAAACAAAACTTGGCCAACGTAATCATACAAAAACTTCGGGATATTCCCAGCTGCGTGGCCAACCTAGATAGTGTACAGTTTATTCACATTTTGGATAATTGCATACAACCGTTAGATCTCACAGAACCGAAGGACAAGAAAATCTTTCTATAAAAGTTTGTAGTAATCAAATTTCAGTAGAAATCTGGCGAATGTAATCCGCGTATTACGTGTACCGCAATTTAGTTTAGCCGTGGCGCTAGGCGAAAATATTACCCAATTTTTTACAGGCATAGTAACCTATTCGAGATGTTATATTGTTTCTCTTACGGCTGGGTTATATACCCAACTTTCTTCATTATTTTCGTGTTCCAAGCCCGTGAAGCATTCTTTACGGGACGGAAAACGGAGCCTAGTGTTGACAAAATGGAGACATTATGGATTTTTTGGTTCACCACGGAACATTTAAAAACTAGCCGTGCGGATATAAAATGAACATTTCGATACCAACCGCGTGTTATTTTTATTCATAGACCTTTATTAAACGTAATCCAAATGTGATAAACAATAATATCGAGAATTTTCATCAAGAAATGCTGGGCATCCAGTCTAAAGGTCGATTTGTTTCCGAGTTTATTGCTGGGCCAACAAACGTAATATTATAAATTATTAATGTTGCGAAAAAATATTCAGCCGAATATGCAGGGCCCATTATGGTTGTATTTAAATATACACTCATATGCATTACATATATATCTTTAAATCACAACACAATAATGACTGAATTCTTACATTCCACGGCATTTCACAACAAATGGTCATTAATAACATGAAAATAACATAATGAACAACTTTGAAAAGAAGTATGTTTTAATTCACGACTAAAAGTATGCAAACAAGCTTGATAATCTTCCGCGGTGGTAAGAAATCATTGGCAATTTCATTCGCCATAAAAAAAATCATTCAGTTTTAACAGTAAAACTCATTCTAATCAACTCAATGCACTTCCATGGTGGGACTGTTCATTAATTAGCCATCTGACGAGATTAGAGTCTGATTTCGCCGTTGAAACAAATTTATAAATTTTTTACGGAAAATGCGGATTATGCCATTAAGGTACAATAAGAGCTTTGTATGGGCGTGGAGAAAATTTTGCGAGAATTCACCGAATAGACTGTGCACTTAAAAGTTTTAACCAATATATTTCCATTTCTTATTTAAGACTGCATTACACTTTTATTTTTTCTAACTTACAGTGCAGCATGCTAACAGCCAGTTATATTCGCGTCCGTAATCCACATAAAATTATCAAGAGGACGGAAATAAATTTTACACATAAAAAATGGGAGAAATTCTTGAACTCTAGATGGAAAATTTTATTCAAGCTCGCGACTCCTTTGAAAAAAACGCAGCTAACAACTAAATTTAAATAAAATAAACTTCCTGGACATGTCCGTTAGTCAATGTTTCATGCATTCGTAACTATCTTACGATTTAAATAAGCCATGTGCTCCGGCCCCAAGTAAATTCTACCACCATTCGTTTCTTACTCCACCCGAAAAAAAATACCCATGCGGCTGAAACGGTCAAAGCAAGCTCGCATTGGTGAGGCCCATTTCATCTCTGAATTAGGCAAAGCAATCCAATTCCTATATCGCATCCCAAATGGAACTCCTCCCTGCTGGCCATAAATGCCGCAGTAAAAAAAGATTCCACCGTCGCCTGGAGCTACCAGAGGGCAACGGAGCGGGGCAATCGATGCAAGAGGCTGAGAAGGCCACATTCTTCACGAACACTGCGGGGACACTAGGACGGAATTTGTGTACCAGCCAAGGGGAGAGAGTGAGAGAACATCGGTTACTTGCTAAGGCCCGGAATAACACCTTCCTAACGACCATCTCTCCCAAAATAGAACACGTTCGTCAACGACCCCACGAGTAAGTAGTACAACAGTACTCCACAAACGAGGTTGGCCGAGGATATGCACTTTGACTATGAGAAATATTCTGTTCACTGCGCAACTTATTTGAAATTCAAAGTGACACCTCCAGCATCACCTTCAGAAGGATCGGGAATACTTGCCGTAGAGCTTGAGAATAAGCATATGGAACGAGAACATTTGCGCCATTAGAAGCACCACTGTTTCCCCGAAACATTTTCATACACATCAGGATTCCGACAATCTGTGCTAAACAGTAAATGAACATCACCGAATCTGATGCAACGTGTACAAAGGAGTTAAAGGCAAAGAATTTATTTTTTCAATAAACGTCAATCGCAGTCATCCATGTCTTACCGTAACTTAATTTTTCCTTCGTCTTTGTTTTGCTATTTCATCCGAAAGGAAATAATCCTTTCAAGAAAAGATATAATAATTCATATTTATAGTAGTTTTCTTAATCATCATCAATGGATTTTCTCCTTCATCAATCTTAATATTGCTAAATTGGACAACAACAGGACCCGAGTAAAATTACCTTCTTCCCAACAGGGACCGTACACCTAGAGCCTTGCGTTACGCGACTTATAATTTACACAATTTTTAAAATAAAAATCTACCGGTGAGGTCAAGTTTCTGATGGACACACGACACCAATACTTCATCAATCCATACTGTAATAACCCTTTCTTCATTTCCGCATATTTCCTGACATCCATTCCATCGAAGATGCTTAATATTTTCATCCCTCTACCTCACCCGACATTGTCCCCTCCATCACATTCTTCAACAATCCATCCCCACTCATTACGCCCAACATCAACCTTTCCTGCCGTCTTTTGATTTCTCCCAATAGCTATCTCTCCTCACCTATCATACCCAAAACCTTTTCGTTCGTTTTCCTTTCTACCCATTTCTCTTCATTCATCCTTCTCCAGACCCACATTTCAAAGGCCTTCAACCTATAATTCTCGCCTTGTCTCAACGACCAAGTTTCCGAGCCACACAAAACCAACCTCCAAATCATCTTCCTCACCAAGCCTTTATTAACATCTTTACCCAAGGTCCTTGTCACTAATTCTCTCTTCGTAAAAGTTCCCTTACCTAATGCGAATTTCCTTCTAATAACCTTAACACATATCCCACTTTCGTCCAAACACTACCAAAATAGCTAAAATTTTCTACCTGCTCAAGCTTACGCCCTCCCAATTTAATTCTTATCTTTGGTTTCCAATGTTTCGAGAACCTCATTACCTGAATTTTCTTCTAATTTATTTTCTTTCCATACCTATCACACTGGCTCTGTAATGAGCTCATCAATTACTACAACCCCTTGGCTGAATGCCTCACTAAAGCTTGATTGTCCCACCTACTTTCACTCCTACTTTCAGTTCTTCCCACACCTCCCTTACCATTTCCTCCACGTTTACGTTGATAACGGTCCACCCTATCTTCCCCGTACTGTCAAGGATAAAAATAAAGCTACTTTAGATTGGTTATGGAAAATTGGGAACTTCATAAATAAAAGAAACTTCAGAAAAGAACTAGAATCAAGGGAAATTACCTTGACGCTCGAATGTCAAATGCTCTGCCCTTATTGAGTATATATATTTACTACAGTTTAAACACACTGTAAATATACACAATAACTATACAAATTTCCAAAACTCTAGCCACTTTCTAAGAATAAAATATCCCCATTGAGTAAAAAACTGTAATCTACCTGGAAAAGTGAATGCCCGAAAATAATAAAAAGCCATCGCAATTAAAAAAAGCATTAATTCATTTTCCACCTTGTTACATGTTAAGAAAACACATATACTTGCAGGAAAAGATTTACTCCTTAAATGAACATTTACCAACGTAGGCATAAGTATATCACTAAAATACCACAAATGCGACTGACATTTTCCAAATATTTGGCGAACATTTCCTCAACTCGCGGCGCCGAAAAACCAAAATCGGGTTCTTGATTTGTGTTTGACGATTCGTCAAATTATGAACTTGGCTAAGTTGAATGTAACAATTTTATCTAGACGTCACATATTTCTTTATACCTGCCATCGCGGAATAAGATAAAGAGGAATTCCCCGGAATGAACAGATGAACCTTAACATAGAGGAATACAACGGGTAACGCACCATGACGGAGGCAAAAAGAAATATTTATACGACTGATAGAAGACTCGTTTAACAAACCTGCTAAAAGTAAGGGTCCTCAACTATCATATCCCAATAATCCAGGCATGTTTGCTAATGACATAACGTAATGGTCGAGGGCTAGAACCTACCGGTGGTGTTTCAAATACAGTAAAATGTGACTCGTTCCTTACTTTAGAGTGATCAGTCCACACTGGTTTCCAAAGTCTGACATTGAATTTTACTGGATCCAAAAAAATACTTTTGATGGGTGTAGCTCTCGAAAACCCCTGTATGGCAATACTTGGTCAAATGACATTTTTATATAACTACAATTTATAAAGATATAGGTGCACAATTTAAAACAAAAAGGTTTAACACACCGCTTTCCAATATCGGTGTATCGGGTATCGGTGAAACCATGGAATATGTCTGCTTATTTATGGTTTATTGGTTCCATACAGATTTCAATACCTAAGTGATAAGTGCACTAAAAACTTGTGTTAACATTTGAATCGGAGGACAAGACCTGGAGGAATGGCATCTTCAAATTAACGGAACAAAAACGCTTAACTCTGTAGTGTTCGTCATTTTGAGAATATTTTCAGAAATACCACACGCGAATACCTACGATTTTCTACCCAACGTTCACTCAGACTGAGAACGTACAAGGTTTCGCCCGATGTCGTGCGAATTTACAATAAAAATTATGTTTCGCTAGAACCACAAGCCAAACCATACAAGTCAACTTGTACCTCAAATTTATCAAGACGCATGGTTTTCCTTCCGTTAAAAAAAAAAACAGCACGCACTCGATGACAGAATCGGAAGGGGGAGGAATGCGAATGCCGAAGTTATTTATGCCCTTCGGGATGGGAGGAAAACTGCGCGCGGGAGGAGCATTGGAGAGAATTAGGACAGGGTAAAAACCCGACGCCGGAGCTGCCCTACTCTTCAATGACAGCGATAAGGGATACCCAGCTCAGCCGAAGACTAATTGGCGGGTCCTGCACCGCGTAAAATTTTTCCTCTTCGATGTTCCGAAGGCTACGTCTCCCATCGTCTTCGGAGAAGCCTTGAACACGATGGGAGAATTGGCCTTCGATACGTCGGAAAGGAAAAAGACAACCCTGTGCAGGATCCTCCTAGTTGAGCAAGCATGCGGAATATCTGAAATCCCACACAGGTGAACCAATACGATGGACGCGGTACCGCACTTATCGAGATAATAATGCCTGGACAGGTAGCACCAGGAGCGAGCCTAGTGGAAAACCAAATGCGGCAGCTGCCGCATCAATGATCTCTTTTATATGAACACACTTGGAATTCATCGCCAAATTGGAGCGCCATGCAATACATCTGAACTTTTAAATGCTGAAACGGCTACGGTACCAAACGTACCTGCACCTGATTAATATCCCAGTGCTTACCATAGTGAAGACAAAAACTTCCTTTGAATCGGACTGAAAAGGATTAGAAGAGCAGAGAATAGGCGTAGAATAACAGTGTGTGTCCAAGTGTCAGATTATGTCAACAATGTGTGTCAAGCGCTTGTGAGAAAAACGAAATGAAAACAGAAACGGCTTTGTTTACGATTATACTACGATTTTAGTTATTTAAGTGACTTCTTGAGTTAGCACCTTTCACTCCATTTCTGTCAGTATAATTATAACATACTAGCAAATATAAAAGCTCGAATATTAACTTAGCACTGACTACTTATTTACTCCTACGCCAAAATTATGTAATTGCTACATTGCAAGGAATACAATTTCGCCAGATTTCCTAAAATATTTCTTAGAACTACGCTCAATAATTTCATTTTAACGTCACCATTAACACTTATTCGAAGAAATATTTGGTACAGAGCAAAATTAATAAATTGATGTCCTAGAAAGCGCAATAGGTATTGTCCATAAAACAATAAAAAGGCAAAGTTTGTTTTTTGTGTTCGTAGTCTCCTGATGAGAAGACGTAAGTTCTTGTACGTAAGCACCTTGCACGTCGCATATGATTGATTTCTCTTAGGCCAAGTTTCACTCAAAAAGATCTGCGTCTGATTTCGTACTCCAACATTGTTTACCTTCCACAAAAGAAAACTATCTACAATCAGTTGCCACATTTCATCTTTATGGCCAATATAACACACCAAAAGCCAGGAATGAATTAGGGTGACTAAAACAACTCACTTTAGTTCCATTATTTTTAGTATTTCATCGTAAAAATTTAATATTTATGACAAATTGAAAAATTTCATGAAACTGTCACGTACCCGAAACAATCAAATATTGAAATAACCCCACGTAGACGACTGACATTGTTTTGGTTCATATTTCTTCTTAGAATTTGAAGTCCTCTTCCAGATGGGAACATATTTGATCGCCTGGAATCATCGGCAAGCGCTAAGTTTTCCATAAAAATTGCTGGGCAAAGTACGACAGAATGATGACCAGTTAAGACCACACTAATTAGGCTTAACACACGAACATATATCTATACTTAATATCAAACTCCAAAACCACTAACAAATGATTCACCAAAACTTGAATTTTCACTTCTTTTCGGTTATCACACTTCTACAGGCATGGGGTAAAGAAAGAGTGCTGAGAACTCACTCAAATTTACTATAGAAATCCCTATTTCTACATCACGTCGGATAATAATTTATCTCAGCATAGATTTTTTTAAATTACACAAACGTATGGGATAGTGTACCAGTAGGAGCATTGGACCGGCAATCCAAAGGTTCCGGGTTCGGATCCCGGTTATGTGTATATATATATATATATATATATATATATATATAATAAACGATAAACGGCCTATAAACGCTTTCTCCCAAAACCCACTCTAGTTTATCACCTGGTTCCGTGATACTTTAGCCCTAGTAAGAGTTCAAAATGACCACATATCCGGAATAGATTATGAGAGCAATACTTCCCCCCTCCGGGGTTCCTCAAAAGTAGTGTTAGATTGATTTTTCAATGGGGATATTCGGAAGAAACCTTTAGTTTACCTTTGAAGCATCACCTATTGATAAGAAGAAGCTAATCCAAAATAAAGCATCCACCCTTGAGACGACGGAATTGCAACAACCCGGAGGCAGATCCAAGAGGGGAGAGAGGCCGGACCTCCATTATTTCTAACTTTATATAAAATACGGTAAGAAAAACATTTCAGGCAAGAAAATCCTACAATTCGCCCTTCTCCGTCAATCCCATCGCTAGCTAACGGCGGCGGTAAATCCATTCCCACATCCAATGACAGGGCATTCATTCATCACTTTCAGTGTTTGGACCCACTTCTATAAAAGAGATATAAGAGCGGCAGTTTAGGACAATTAAAACTAAAAAATATCAATTGCATTAAAAAGATGGCAATGATAAGGTCAACGATAATATTTATGGCAGGCACCTGTATGGAAGATTACACTACATTAGAAAAAGAGATGGTAAATATTAGATAATATCAGCCATCGCTAGGCTTTTCACTCCTTTTGAAAAACGACGATACCACATCTTTAAATGGTAAGCATCACTCAGCAATACTAAGCAGGCTAGATTTATCAGAAGAGACCTATGCAAACATTCGTTAATATAAACACAGGAGAGACTACTGAGCGATACCAGTGATAGTAGGATAAACATTTAATGTGGCTCATTAAAATTTTTTTAATGAATATGCTTTTTGGGTTACCGATAATTATTTATGATTGTAATACTTAAAGGCTGCACTCCTGTCAAATACTTATTTTCCATATTTAATCGAACAAAATCAAAGTGGATACCATTTCAAGTATTTTAAAAGGCATTCGTCTACATGAACTAGCCAAATAAAAAGAGGCAAATTTTGTTTCAAAACTGGTTGGGAACAAATACACAATATACAACCCGGTGGTGTTTCAAAAACGTCATTGCATAACGATAATTAAATAGAAATTTTCATTTTTCGGTCCATCAAAGATTTTTTGAAAGTAATACAAATGCCATATGAGCCATAATATCCGTTATCAACGCAACCAAACTTAGGCATTAAAAATGATTTGATCACACTCATATCCCCTTAAATACGAATATACTAAAATAAATTAATGATTTAAGATGTTAAACCGATTACTTCAACGATCAAACCCGATCTCCCTCCCATCCTTAGTCCACGTTCATTACTGATGTCACGCAATTTTGACCTTTTTCGACCCCCAGTTACCCTATATAACGTTTTGTCACGGTCATTAAAACCTCTCCCCTAAAATGACGTCACAATATGTGACTAATTTTCCAATTTCCACGCAATACGATACCCACTTCCTGGACTTTTAGAGCGTCAAATTTGAGCGTCGAAGTAACTAATGGTATTGAAAATGGATGAACCAAACCCCCCTCTTCGTGACGTCAATTGTGCACTAAGCATTATATCCTTAGTGCACAATGAGTACTAAGTAATTAATTATCATCATGAATGACGGCCAAATTTGGAAGTATATATTGCTTGCTATAAGGTAATTTGAGACAAACGGGCGACCAGGGACAAGCATCGTAGTGCAACAAAGGTCTCAGTTAACTCAGTTCGTAATGTATTTACAACACATTTGAAATGTCTACGATTCCAAGTAGTTCTAGAACTATCCAGTAGCAAATATTTCAGGACATCAACAAATTCACGACTAATCAGGACTATGGAATATACTATGCAATTCCAATGAATTTATCCTAAATTACATATCACTGCTCGTCTTAAACTGATGTTCGGTATGGCCACGCAGATGACTTCTGCTGTCAATCGCCCCCCCCCCCCCC
>LYUA01000528.1:431877-443271 GCA_002093875.1 Calopteryx splendens | reverse complement strand
GCTTGGGTGAAGCTGAGAGTGCCAAGAGGCATCACCGGGAATCGAACCCCGGCCCTGCAGTCAGCAGTCCAGCACTCTAACCACTGGGCTACTAAGTCCCCTGATCCATATATGCATATTCAAAAATATATATGCCACTTCTGTCATAAGTACATTAAACATAAATGGAAATAAAAGGTAAGTTTCCTATTCTGAGATAGAAACACTTCTTTACACTTCTTGGTTTTTCTACATGAACTTTATTATATACGACCTAGGTTTTGACTTACAAAGTCATCATCAGGTGTCAAAAGTAAGTCAAAAGTTTGGTTGACGTTTGCAAGTTGAAACCTAGGTGCTATATAATAAAGTTCATGTGGAAAAACCAAGTGTTTCTATCTCCATAAGAACTGATTCCACTAAGTGATGCTTGACAACACCCAATTTAAGCTTCCCACAGTGCCCCCTAATAAAAACACTAAAATTCTCTCTTCACACCCATTCAATCCTTGTAATTTGCCTCTGTTCCTGTTCAACTGACTACCTTACCCTTATTCTGAATTAATCTTTATCCTCTACGTTATCCCACACCCTTAAGTCCCTCCTGAAAGTTCTTTTTCACATAAACAAGACTTTGTTTAGTTCAAAGATGAGCACTAGGAAAAACATATCTAGGAATTTAAACCACAGGCATAAGTGTGTAAAATAATAAGATTGAAAAAAAAATGTGAATAATGCATCATTTTCAATTACATTATGTACCTAGCTGTGTCCAAAACAAATTGTTTTATCATCAGTAATTAAAGAATGATAGGCATGCTTGGAGGTGTTCTATTATAAACATCAACCATAAAATACATGCAATTATCTGTGAAGAGGGAAATTTGGCAATATGAACATAACTATTGTCTAATATTAATTGCCTGTTAAATATACTAAGAATAGTTTACATAATAAAAATATCATTGCATTTATATGTTAATCCTTGCCTGCACTAACAATTTTTCGACATACGTATATAAAATCCTTGAGCGCTAAATTTTATAATGCTAAAAATAATGCATCACACTATGAAAGAACTTTGGACCATAACACTGCCACCCACTTGGAAAAGCTCAACGTCAGGAATTTGTTTTGTCAAGGATTCCAGGGAAAAGACATGGGGAAGAGCTACTGTCATTATTCATATTAATCCTCTATAACCAAACATTTTTGGTAATGCAAAAAGAATATTTAGCAGCTGGTTGTATTGAGACCACATCAACAACAACCAGAAACATTCCATTAATTTTTAATTGAGATACAATGGTCCATTAATATTCTAGTACATGGAAAAAAAATCTTGCGACTGATTCATAGATGAGATTTGATGACAACATTATGAGTTAAATTCGTCATGACTTCAATCGTTTAAGCAATTGACCCAGTTTTTAGGAAAGCACCCACTTGATTTAAAAGTCAAGGAAATTTTTTTAAATCTACTAAAAAAATGGCTCGAGGCTATGCTTAGAGCTACCATATGAATTCACTAAGTTAAGGATTGTGGGTTGATCAATAGACAGAGAGACTGCAAAAATAGAAAGCATACTTGATGAACAAGAGTCACAGTCAGTGCGCAATGGTAGCAGAACATTCAAATTCTGGACAACTTTGGATAGCACCATGTATTAAGTGCACTCAAGATTTTATCATTTTTGTAATAGGTTTTATGAGCTATGGACAATGAAAATATTTGCAGTTTTTAAAAAGTTGAATCCATTACACCAATTTTTGACTCATAAATACAAATGCATTTTCTTGCTACCTGTGTAACAGATGATACAAACAGAAGTTATTGACATCCCTCATCCATGGAAAGCCTCTGAAGGGAAAAGAAGAGTTATACGTGTCAATCGTAGGTTAGGTATATTATTCAAACAAACTCCAACAACAACCCAGTGTGCAGATGCTATCTCTGCCCAGTTTTGACTTGGCCCCTGTAGCCATTTCAACCGATAGGTTGGGCTTGTTGGCTAATAGTTCCATGAGGTGGTGAGTAATTCAAAGTCAAGGTGAAAGTTGAAAACTCCTATCTTGCATTAAATAAAGGATTAACTAAAGGATGATTTGGAGCTCCTACCTATTTCCTTACCAGAAGCATAAAGATATATATTTTATCATAAAATATGGAATGCTTTATTTACTATAAAACTACATACTCAATATGTTCAATATCCCCAGGAAGTATCAACAGAAAAAGAAATACCCTAATATGAAGAAAAATAACACAATAATTAGGTATTAACATGCCTTAAAAATTTAAATTGCAATTAATACGTTATTTTGAACCAATTTTACACATGGGATTTTGAAACTTCAGCCAGTCATGTTTGGTCACAGGTCCCAGCACGACAAGGAATATTTAGCTTTTAAATGGAAAAATAGAACTACTAAAATGAACAATTTTACAGTGGGCACAAAAGTACATAGGCAGCTTATAACAATGATAAAAATAAATAAAAACTTGTAGTAAATATGAATTTTACAAAGAAATTTGAGATTTTATACCAATAGACTGAACTATGCTATGTGAATATCTTGCTACACATGGCATACCAAAGGTTATTATGCAACATTTAATGTGAGTGCCAACAACAACCACTATCTAATTATGTATTAACATGCCTTAATAATCTAAATTGGAATTAACACATTATTTTGAACCAATTTTTGACATGGGATTTTGAAACTGCAGCCAAGTTGTGTTAGACCACTGGAGCAAAGGTTATGGAACCAGTCCTAATTGGAGCAGGTCCCAGCACCACAAGGGAAATTTCTCTTTTAAATGGACAAACAGAACTACTAAAATGACCAACTTTACAGTTGACACTAGAGTACATGCAACTAATAACAATGATACAAATAAATGAAAACTTGTTGTAAATATGTATTTTACAAGGAAATTTGAGATTTTATGCTAATATACTGAACTATAACCCCTTTGCTACACATGCCATACCAAAGGTGATCATGCAACATTTAATGCAAGTGCCAACAACAACCACATGCTTACTGATCATAAATTATAATGGCCCAAAGAAGTGTCAGTGAACAAACTGGTTTTCCTGAAGCCCAATATATCCCTTAGTAACCCTATCATGGATGTTGGTGAACATGTAATTGGAAAATATAACCCTGTTGTTGCTAGTGTAGGAAATAAAACACTAACAACCAGTGAATTGAGTATATCTGTAGAAAAATTTAACAAAGGGAAGAAATTAGTTAATAAGAGGGGGAGGGAAGTGCTGCCCGTCGATTCTACTCATAGAGTCAACAGAAGACCTGTCTGCCAAGCTGTCTGATGCATCTAACAGTAGAGCAAGATGAGGTATATAAAAAGTGTTGAAATCTCAAAAAAAGGTGATATTGTGCATTTATGGTTATTAAAAACAAATAGGGCTTTATAGATACTTCATCATAATATTTGCTATGAGTGAACTAATTTCTTATGTAAATATATTGTTTAAACATCAAAGCTGAAATCCTCTTTTAGTCTCCCAATGGTTCATATTCATCACTTCCAGAGTGAAAACTTTGAACAGGCTGGCTACTCACAGCACTAAAGGTGATGGGGAGCCACAAGCTGGAACTTGGAACTGATATCCATGACTTTTGCCCTCTTAGGGAGCAAGTAACTAAGTCAATCCACCACTGCAGAATTACAAATAACCACTTGACTGTTTTTGTGTTGCAAATTGTCAGTGGTACACCATAGACACAGAGACTGCTGCATTCTGCTTGCTTGAACAGTGCGTAGCCAAGACTGATGTCACTAATATCAGTGTTGTTAGATATGGTTGAAAGAACAGTACAAGAAAAACAATGGTGTGTGATTAGAATATGTAATAATTAAGAAATTTCCTGGTTTACCAGCAAATTGAAGTGGGAAGAAGCTGGGAATTTTGTAAGGCCATTGTGCTAGAAACTCTATGTTAATTGTTTAGGTAGGCACAAAATAGGGAATGGCATAAGTCAAAATTACCTTATAGGGAGCATCTCCTCGGGAATGGACTTTTGAATTGAAAAACATTATAAATGCTGATGCAGGCTTCTTGGGTTTTCCCAACTCCCTCATTTTCTGAAAAATAAATAGCTGGTAAAGTAAGGCATGAAAATCCTGGTTTGTATATTTGATAGTTCTTAAATGCATAAAAAAGTTTATAAAATAAATTAGCAAATACACCTACTTACACCATGAAAAAAAAACTATTTGAGTAATTCCACCACTGTTAAAACATTTTGGTGCCAAATTTCCCTTGACTCACCTCGACCTTGCTCAGAAACACCACACCAGAAACATTTGGCTAAAATGAGATCTTACAACTAACTTTTTCCATTCCGTTTATGGCTGATTCCATTCCATTCATGATCAGCTTATGATAACAACAGTTTCTCTTCCGTTACAGGCGTTTTCAGGTCACTTAGACCTGAAGATGCCTCCTGGAATGGAGAAGGAACTGTTGTCACTGTAAAATAACCAACACAGCCATACCCAGAAATGAATCAAGGTGCTGTGCAAGCCTTCATACTAATATCATAAAATTGTATTGAGAAGCAAACATTTTTTGGTGATGCATTTAATAGTTACATAATATGAGTTAATGTTATAGAGCTGGACAAGTTAACCAATAAAGAGCGTTATACATTTCTTATAACAAATGAATGTCTCAATCAGCAAAGGGGAAGGGAGTAATGACTTAGCTTGGATTAAAAGTGAGCTCCATCACATGAAAATAGAAGAAAATCATCAAGTTATGACGGTCCATCTCTGAGAAAATGACAGTCGTACCTCATGCTATTTACCACATAGCAGTCAGTGGTTTAAAAGCCACCAATTGTGAATAAAGAGTTGAAAAGAATCATTCAGAAGATAAAGAGATACTCATCAATGAGCATAAAAATATCAGTGAACGCAAACTACAACTGCTTTCAATAGGCAGTAGACCAAAATGGAGCAGAATTTAGTTGTTGAGGAGGTTTACAATGAAGCAACCTTGGATCAAGTGTCAAGCCGTAAACAAAATATCAATTTAGCTTACTTTACCTTAAAACCGGATTTTGGAAAATATTGAGGTGATTTTTAAAAGCACAAAATACACTATAAGTCAAATGAAATAATAAGTAATGGATCAGAGAATATTATGAACATAAAATCCTTAGTGAGGAAGGTGACTCCGGAAGGAAAAAGAGCACTGATTTTCATGCACTTGATTTGTATAGAGAAATTCCAAGTGTAAAAGACTTCATTACTAAAATATGTATTTAAAAAAAATAGCTGCACTAAATGCCTTTAGCAGAAACAATCGGCAGTCATCCACTGCCAAATGCTGGATTCTAATGAGCCATGCTCTCCATTTACCTCAATACCAATTGGCTGTGACAGCAAATGCAAAAAAAACACCAACTGAAGTAGAAGATAACAAGATCATCTAGTCATCTATGAGAACATATGGCCTGACATTTAGTTTCCACACCGTTTTGATTAGCAATGACCAAGGTGGCTCTAGACTCATCTGATTATTCACCCAACTGATGAATGGATAAGTTGGTGATGACGAAATGACCAGAGTAAGCATACAGTCATTCACATTCTAGTAAACATAGAGCATACAACTAGTCTTCACATAAAGTTACTTAGCTGAAGTTGCCTATATTTCATTGGTGTTTACTTTATTATGCTAATGAAAATAGAGGGGTTAAATATTTTAGTTCCTGGAAAACACATCTTCCAGTAAAATTCAACAAATACCATTTCCTGGATTGTTTTTATCATGATAATACTTTAATTGCTTTCAAATACTGAGAAATAATATTTTTCAGAACAGCAGAAAATTACTGAACAATAAATATTGTTATTATCACGTCTTCAATTTACACACTAACTTATAAATTGAAATATATTTTTTATGTTAAGAACATATTTACTCAAAATTTAATATTGAACAAGTCCTAATAACATAATTACGTGAGATGAGTAATTTAATCATCAAATGAACTCAATATTACATGAAAATGTAAAAAAAAGATATTTAAACCTTGGTTTAGTCCTTATGTGTCATGTACTTCACTGTAGGTAACATTTATATAGTCATGGTTTGTGGTCTTATGCAGTGGTGGGTTTGGGCTTGTTAAACTAAATGTTGCAGGTTTGATTCACACCTAGATCTTGGTTGTGTATTATTGCCTTTGTTATTTCTTGTTTAAAATTCAACGTAAATATGCCAAATTCATTGTTTTTGGATTAGTAGTTGAATGGGATAAATAAGTTACCGATGCACAAGGGTAAAGGGCATGTGACGAAGGTGAGCTGATGGGCAATGGGTGGTCAGATTAGGCTATGGAAAAGACATTTTTAGAAGGAGAAGTGTTTCTAGATATGGCCCTGAAAGACAAAACGGGAGTAGATGTTGGGAGAAAAAAAAGAAGCATCGAGGCCTCCTTCCTTCATAGGGGGGTGAACTGCAAAATGAGAGAATAGAAAGTTGTGGGAATTTGAAAGAGGTATATGTTGTGGTTCCGACTATGCAGGCCACGCTTATATCCTCTTCCATCCTCTTTACCCAGTTACCTACCACTAAGTGGGGTCCAATTCCATACATGCCTTGTCACCCTCTACACCAGCAAGAGACAAGATGCTAAGCTGCCGTAAATGCACTGACCGATCAATGCCATACACACACACCCATCCACTTTCTCCCTTCTCAAAACATTCTTGCAACCATTCACAACAATTAGGGAAGGTGAGGAAAACTTTTCTTTTTCCACTATAGCCTAAAAAAAATGTCCACAGCATCCATCAAATTCTCTTTGGGCAACTGAATTTCCTTTTCTGAAACGCCCATCATGCCCCTTATACAAACATTCTCCAAATATCAACTCGGACTCTAAGTAAAATATAACCTGAAAGCCATTAGTCAAGGCTTTAGATATGAAAGGAGAAAGGAAAGCATTCATTTTTCATATTTTTTCATCAATGAGAGTAGAAGAAGCAAAGATAAAGATAAAGCAAAGATAAGCTTACTTGTGCTATCTTTTTGGATAATCTGCAGGAATTAGGTAATTATTTGATCAATCTATTGGAGAGCATGTAAGAAAATTTTAGCGTTGACACTGGTTTCAGACTTATAATATTGAAAATCATAGCAAGTTTCATTGCAACTATTCAGATATTACGTTGTTTTCCGTTTTGAAAACTAGCCATCCAAGGATATAAACCCGAGGGAATGCCGTTCTTCAGGAAATCTATAAGCAGAAACTAAAATGGAATTGCTGGGACATTCAATTTCAGTTTATACAATCCATTCGAACACCGTATTGCAGTTTCACATATCAGCTCTTTCTGGGTGAAAATTGGAAGATCTTTGAATAGATACTTATATCTCTTGCAATTTACTTTTCTTGCTTTACAAAATCTTCCAGTTATGCTACCACTGTCCCTTTATATTTACGCCCAAATTACTACCTCAGAGTTGTTCTTTGAAGTAATCTTCAGGAACTGGACACAAGAACTTTACTTCTCAGATGCCCTCCCTAACACAAATATCCTCTTAATTCATGACATAATTTTCCTCACAGTAATCGCTAGCGGAAAGCATTTCACATCGATAATTTTTCCTCTGATCAACTTTCACAATAACTGATTAAAGAAAACACACAATATACATAAATTGACTCCGTTGTTTACCAACCTACCTTTTTTAATTTTTTATTTTCTTTTGCCAGTTCCATTTCAATTTTTGCTCTTTTAATCAACTGTTTCTGTTCATCTGTTAATTGTTCTTCATATCTAGTTCTCGCATTCGTATAACTAAGCAGATCTTTCTTATATTCCTCCATATACTTTTGTCTGGACTCCATGGGAGTCTTCTCCCATTTGTCAGCAATCAGCTTCACAATTTCTAGAAATATCATAAGAAGGATGGGAATCACACAAAATCAAAAGTTAGGTCCACTTTCGTAAAATCAAATCAAATACAACAACAACCTGTCACTTTCTGTTCTGGGTTTTCTTTTATGAACTCCTGTCTAACGTCGGCCATGAATCTGAAATAGGGCGTTATTGGTTTTTTAGGTTTATCTGGCAAACCTCGCAAATCATCAGCAACCACTTTAACGCCCGCATACTGTAACGAGTTAGTGCAAGAAAAAGGTAACCTGAAAATAACCGCAGAAATTAGCAAAGAGAAATTCAAGCGACCTATTGCAAGACTATTATAAGCCTCTTCACGACGTCTAACTAGCCAGAAACAGAGCACAATTACCTCCACTGAAATAAGCATTTACTATTTACGATTCTGACCGCAACCTTTCCAAAAAGAGTCATGATTTAAATATTTAGGTACTAACACCAACAGAATAGGAGTAAATTTTCCCTTACAACCCGTACGCATGGAGTGCTGTGGAGCTAAGGGCAGGGGGTAATTCAGGAATTTGATAAGATTAGCTTGTATTTTGCATCATAAATCGCTTAAAATTTTAATAAAATTTGAAGTGAGTTTTTTTGTATGATTATTTCTTTTTAAGTCACTGACCAACAATGAATTAGGCATTTCAAGATTGTACATATAAACAAAAAATATACGATTAACAGAATGCGTTCTGTTTTAAACGATAACCGCGCAAAGTAACGGTAGAAGGCGTAGAAGGTAAGAAGCTTATAAAGCCAAGCTGTACAGATAGGACTAATAAACTGCAATCAGATGATTACTTCATATTTTTTAAATTTTATATGGTACGAAAATCTATTATATTTAAATAGGCTTTTCAACTTTTACTATGATTAATTATTTTCGCGGGGAAATTTCGTTACAATAAAATTTAAATCAATAATTGAAGAAAATAACGTTGAAATTCATAATATATTATAATAAATAAACAGAAAACTAAAAAAATTAGATTTTGATTGCATTATTTGTGTTGTATTTTTTAATAGATCATCGTCTCGGGTTTGACAAGCTCTACGTTTTCAGATTAACGGACGTCTTCTTCGGATCCTCACCTTTGCCACTAGTCAAAGATTAGAGATCAAGGGCCACTAGTGCTGCATTATCATCTACAACACGGTGAGCACGCAGATCTACGCAACTTACCCTTTATTTTAGTACTTTATCGATTATAAATTTCCAAGATAGTGATTGAAAGGTGTTAACATTGTCCTTGCTGCCACTATATCCGATACGTTAAAGTGTATGACATTTTTACGTCCTTACCAAGTTATTAATAACAATTATGCTAAAGTTGACTTTATCAAATAATATGACTTAAAGATAAATTACATTTTTTATAACTTCTACACTCTAAGGATCATGTAAATAAATTCTCTTCTTCTCAATTCATTCTTTAAATCCAAATAATTTTTCATGGAGGAATTCATTTGCTTTGCATTCAATTCTTCGAATAATCTGATAAAACATTTATTGGAATTATTTTAAAATTTTTTATCTAATATATGAATAATTTTGAATGTGATGATTAATAATGCAATAATTACCTCTGTGATATACCATCAAGCTAAAAATGATAAACCTACATGGTATGAAAATGTTGGCATTTATCTACCCTTTCCT
Source organism: Calopteryx splendens (assembly GCA_002093875.1). Taxonomy (NCBI): domain Eukaryota; kingdom Metazoa; phylum Arthropoda; class Insecta; order Odonata; family Calopterygidae; genus Calopteryx; species Calopteryx splendens. The sequence goes on along the minus strand of LYUA01000528.1, from coordinate 433,687 downwards.
TTTTTCATTAAATGAGTAGTGCTACCATTATTCTAGCAGTCTGTTGATCTACCTATTACTAAACATCAGTGCTAAAAACCTGCACCCAACTTATGAAAGAGCTAAGCATGCTGCACTTGGTCCAAAAAATATGGGCCTTACGTTCTATAACAAGCTACCCGGTGAAATTATAAATTCTAAACCTATGTCTGTGTTTAAATATAAACTTCACAATATTTAAAAATTAATATTCTCTACTCTGTAAATGAATTCATAGAGCAATGATTGTATATGTATTGTGATCTATTTTCCTGTGTCCTAAATTTTTATGTGTACAAACAAATCGCAGGACAAATAAATGATTATTATTATTAGAGTAGGTACCTACCTAGGCCATAGCTATGGGTTGAAAGCTAATGTGGGGGCAAGATACCAATGAAGCTCCATCATTAAACATATGTTCCCTTTTCCAGGGATGCCCTTTTTCTAGCTCATATTTTTTAGGGTTTAACTGACCGGGTTTACAAAATAAATCATAGCCCATGAAAAATTTATGAACACTAGGAAATCTTAGGGGGGAGGCATATTTTCCAGCTCCCATGGTTATATCTGTGACCTTATGTAGCTTAGTACATGCAATTTAAGTTCAAAGATTGGTATTCTAATTTTTTCCAACATTGTTCTGTTTGTATATTTTTATTTATTATTTTCTCCATGCTTTTTGCTAATACACAAAATTTTTTAGCATGTCGTATATACTGTATTTTATGAAAATGGTCTCATTTTTCCATCAATAAACATTATTATTATTAAGTCCTCTCTCCAGCCTTTAACTATCCTTGTTGTATTCGGGTTTTGAAATAACTTATTTCACTGCTGTTGTAGCTAATGGAGATGTATTTATTGGGTTCTCAAGACGGTACGTCTGTATGACCACATTGCCAAAACCCGAATTCTCGGAAGTACCCCAAGTTACCAACCTAAGGGTTTCTTATCCAGTTCGCAAGGACCGGATCAGGAACTCATGGTTGGAATTCTTATTCCACCCATGACGATGACCTTCCCCTTTTCCAGTGGTTCCAATAACAATACACATTGGCTTACAGTTTAAATACAATATACTTGATTCCCAATATTCAATATAGGTGATATGCATGAACTAACTTTATAGTCATCTACAAATTAAGGCATGCTGGGGTTTTAACAGGCCTCCCACTGCGAGTGGTGTTCCCTCTATCATCTTCCTGCATTTGGACTTGCTCACCCCCTGTAACTTGTTAATCTGGTTCATGACTGGCTGTTATTTGGGCTTGGTCATCCTATAGCATTAAATACCCACGTCTAATTACATTACCTTTGGAATTTTTGACAAGGTATGATCGCAGATGGACATCTTTGACAAATATCACCTCTGGCTCCCAGTGATCCCTTTTCGTTGCTTTAACAACTACGCTCTAACCTTTCTCAAACTCATTTATTTTACCTACTACTGTTTTGTCAAATTGTTGTTTTGATTTGCTTTGGTTATTACATAGAGCCTCATAAACTCCATGTTGTACTCTGGGAGCTAGTGATTCTTTAGTGGCTGGAAGTCTCATGAATTTTGTACATGATTTGCTTACTAATGTGCACCGCTTTTTCCGCCATTCCATTGCTGCGTGGGTAATGGGGACTACTAGTTTTGAGTTCTACCTCTTTTTCTTTGAAATATTTTCTTAGTTCAAAAGATGAAAATGGCATGCTATCTGCCATAAAAGTACTAGGGAACCCATGCGTGTAGAACACAGTTTGCAATACATCTATTATGGATCCTGCTGTCTTATTCGGCAGT
>LYUA01000528.1:382265-394407 GCA_002093875.1 Calopteryx splendens | reverse complement strand
CCACCATACCCTAATGTGTGAATTTCACATGCAGTTTGGCTTAGTACTGGGTACCATTCTACTCCCACTTTCATTGGTAGGGTAGCTTTTTGTCGAATGTGAAGATTCAGGGGCACCAAGTACCACCTATTCTTAATTTTGAAATTCAATTCATGAGTGTTGAAGAAAGTCACATAATTTACAGGTGCACACTATAGATATGTCCATTGTGGCTGTACCATTCATCGACAAATAAATTATTATTATGATCAGAGTAAGTCTATTATCTTTAAGTTTGTAGTCCTATTACCTATGTTCATAAAATATCATGGAAGGATTCCAATAGTAATGTCCTAATTTGTGCTTAATTAGGCTGCATGATATTAATCACCATGATGAATTTTTGAATTTCACTAGGTTAATAATTGATACATATTGATTTTCCTCAAATAGACCATCACATTAAATTCTGCTGTTGTTCGAATAGCATCTGATAGAGGCTAAATGGAATATAGTTGAGACTATAGGTATCTTAGGTTCAATTCCATAGAGTACCTACTTACATATGATCAGGTTTTTTGATGAGTTTTATCGTCTTTATCTTATTTTAAAACTTCGTAAATGTTAAATTGCGTCAAAAGAGACAGTTTTTGAAGTAGCTTAGTAGAATATGCGCGGGGAATGGTTGCATTGAACGAAGCTATAGAAATAAGAATAGATGTTAATTCCTAAATGTAAACTACGTATTTACCTCTCGATATTATTTTATCAATAGGTACATATTTGCATATTTTATTAATAAAATATCAATAATAAAATATTTATAATAATAAAATATCAATAATAAAATATTAATAATAATAAGATATCAATAATAAAACTTAAATAATAACAAAATATTATTTTACGCACGTGTATATAATAGTTGAAAACCTTTGCCCACCTCTTTTGCCGCACGAAGTTCGATAGTTTCAAGGAATATTTTCCGAGTCGAGTAAATGGAGACACCTGAGGCGTTGCCGTCCTTGGATTTTGCGGGAGAGGGGGGGATTTTGCGACCTTTCCCCGCTGGGACCCAGATCACCTGTAATTTCCGTTTTACTTCCGTCGCAATAATCTTCCGCACGCAATGACATGCGGTGCTTGTTATACAAATAGAGTTCTGAAGCCTGTCGATTTTATCAAACTTCGGTATTTAACAAATAGGAACATTTTGAGAAAGCGAGTCCTCTCTCGTGTCTCGGGTTCTGTATATGCCTACTGATCATCGCTTTTACCACCCGGTAGAGCACAGTTGTGCTTAGGTGGTATAATAATTATAGTCCATTTCTGTGATTGGTATTAATTTGTAACATACTGGTGTACGGATTCTTGGCACTTAGAATTTAGGGTGTGGGAGAGGCACCAAAGTAGCAGAAAAACAGGTGTCTATATATCATCTGAGACTAAACTTGCCAATAATTATCCTTCAGATTCAAAATTGAATATTACCGATTGAATGCCATACCGATCCATGGCAGACCGTGGAGTTATGCTGTATGAACACTTTTTCCCGTTTCTGCTGTAATGTAATATTGGCCAATGCCATACGCCTATACCATTCGCTGGCCATACGCCAGAATGACCAAATAACTCGGTTAACATAAGCACAGAAACGTCACACCTTTACTAACGAGTCATAAGGGTAACTTTAATTTGATGCGTAAAAAGTAATTAAAGGTATATAATCAGCCGTCCAACCAACATTATCAACTCAATTAAAGCGTAAGTACAAAAGATCTGACTCTAAATAGTTTTCTTTACGAAGCAGGTAGGTATTCTTACCTTTCGTCGGAGAAGTTAACTTTGACGGCTACGCTCAACACCAACTTCCCGGGAACACTCCGCTGTTCAGCGAATCGCGAGTCTCTCTTTGTGAGGGGATTGTATTAATTGACGTTTTAGCGACGTTGCAAGCATATATATATAGCTAAGCTCTATGTGACCGTTTCCTTGGGATCAGCGAGGTCCTTGCAGGTCTATCGAGAGAGCATTGCCCGTTATCGAGGAAATAACGACTATTAAGTTCATTAGTTCTCATTTCATTATGCAAGACGGAGGGAGATGAGAAGGCAAGGGCATTCTTTCAGTTAAGGAGCGTCACTTCGTCTCGTTGACTAACTGATCATAGTTCCTGCTTTCCGTTATCTTATTCGACCTCTGGTTTTATGAAGAGCAATTGGAAGAGGTATGATTCGAGATAAATATTTAAATAAGTAGTCATCCTGATAATGGTGAAATAGCTCTGGCATGTCTATTTCATGTGACTTTCCAGCGTAACTTCTAACGACGTGATTATAGCGGTGGAGGTAAAAGAGGTGTCTTTATTAATTTAATTTTGACATTAATTATTAATTTTTAATGTAAAAAGGGGTTCTGAAAAAAGTAATTTTTTTCTTGTTTCTTTTAGCGCCAAAATATTAGCCATCAAAGCACCTTTAACTATAAAAAAATAAAAAAAAAGCGTTAGGGAAAAAAACAAAAATATAGTCTCGGCAGAACCGTTTCAAATAATTGTATGCTTTTTACAATATCCGTTTTTAAAAGATTTATTTTCATTTCCTCGATTAACCTTTGGAGTTAGTTTAATAATTGACTATATAATTGACTATGCAGATGTATACAATGTTTTGGTTTATGTAGGAGTTAACACGACCTTATTTGAAAAAAATGCAGTTATCAGAGCCGCAGCACCTGAAGAATTAATGACTTATATGTTGTGCAACAGAACGTTAAAGTTTGTGCCAGGGGACCAAAATTAGGTATATAGCTTTATAATTCCCTTCCTACTTATTTAAAACATATTTCAACACTTGTGTCATTTAAAAAGCAGTAGCATTAATTCCTTCTTGCCGGTAAGTGTCGGTATAGTTTGGATGAATTATTATACCCTGCTTAATCACTGCCTTTAAGTGTGTGTCGCTATCCTATTTGAATGTGTACCTGACGAGTCATATACATGCCATGCTCTGTCTCTGGGTCATAATAAGAATTATGATGCATGTTCCATAAGGTAGAATTGGATTTTTTTCAAGATGGCCCATTCACCATGGGTTTGTGACTATAATAAATTGCTGACAAAGTTAAAATATCATCAATCTATGTACCTTTAAGAAAGTTGTTCGATATGCTAACATCAGAGTGCTATTATGATAAATGAACATTCGGGAAGGCAATGAGAAGTTTGTTTTATCATTGAGACATATCTTACACAATTTTGTATTATCTACTGGGTGAAAATAAATAAATACAGGGGAGGCTGAATACACAGAACCCCTCCTGTCAACTTGTAGGGTGACAGAAACTGACAAGGGTACTGGCGCTGATTCTAGTACCTTCTATGATCTCCTATATATACGTGCTCACAAAACTCAGTTTAATATGCATAGGCCTGAGAGGGACAAGGTTTGATTAAAAGAGGTCTACCTGGGGTTAGCATCGGCTCGCAATATTTAATTCGGAGATATCTTCTTTACACGGAGGACAATTTTAAGGGTATATAAGAATAGCCTCGTGAGAGTGATAGGTAATTTTCTCAAAACTGTGGAAATACTCTGATTTTATCTACTGTCATTATGGGAATAGAGGACTCGTCAAAGAATGACGAAAAAATGAAAAAAATGAATTATTTCCACATCAAATATCTCCCGGAATTTGGGGAGATGAACATAATTAGAAAAATGAGTTCCTCACTTTCGAGGCACTCTGTAAATCAATGAAGTTTGTCAGTTTTTCATTTTCGATTTAAATCGGCATAAGGTGTTACGATGCAGTGATGAGGATTCTCAACATTACAGGTTGTGAAATGATTATTATTGAAAACTAAACTTTGAAAAATGGCTGTGGTCAAAAAAATGGAGTAGGTAGGGAATTTTTGTTCCATCATTAATCTGAAGTGCTATTCTTTCTTAAGTCAGCAGCCACTTTTTAATGAATGGTATAAAACCCTGTGTCGTATATTTTCTCCGGTACTGCCTTTTATGGGAAAAGAGGGATCGTTTAAATAAAATTTAGGGATGGACAGGTATGATTAAAGAAGTGAGCGAAGGCCTGAGAGTAAGTTGCTATCGGCATTGCCTAAATTATAGGTGCCAACGCGGTCTAGAGTTAGGCGCTCCTTCCAACGAGCGGAGTACTGAGCCTGAATTGTTCTCCACACGATCCCCTCAAGTAGGGACAAGAATACCTCTGCTCCCGCTCGGATGCAAGCAAGGCTTCTTGGCGTGAAATTCTAGTAATAAGTAGCAACGTCAATTCAATATCCTAAATGCTGGGTTGATTTTGTCGTGCCAAATTTCCCTTCTTATGCGTCGAGTTCTTAAAGAAATTATACTGCATGGAACACCATAAAAATATCAGAGATAATCTTCCAATGCAGTACAATGTTTTATTAAAAATAACTTAGCGTTCGCACCGTGGTCATTTATAGTTATGCGTTATACCAACTCTTATCGTCATTCTTGTTGGTTCTTCCTCTTCTTAGGTTTAACAAAATTAGTATTTCATAATGAATATTAGGAAATTCACTAACAGTCTAAATAAGGTATACCTATTTCAGATCGCATTAGCGAACTTACTATGGTACATGACGATTACCCGATGTTTAGGTTGCTATTCTGATTGAAGGGACGTGGTAGTCCAGTGGTAGGAGCGCTGAACTGCTGACCGGAGGGCCGGGGTTCGATTCCCGGTGATGTCTATTGGCACCCTCAGCTTCACCCAAGCTGTGTAACATTTTTCGGGTACCAGGTCATACTGGGAAATCACAAGTGGTACAGGGAAAGGAACTGCCCACTCTACCCTAATGTGTGAATATCACATACCGTTGGGCTTAGTACTGGGTCAGCTCTAACCCGCTAAAAATGGAACCACAGCGACCTGATTGCTAATGCCATATATTGTATTAATTATTCAGTCATGGTCGAGGAAATCATATATCCATCGGTCGATATTTCAGTTGAAATAACAGCGTTAATGTGTAGATATATTTTAGATGTTTAAATATTTAATCATGCTATGAATAATATCGACATTAATCATGCAGCCGTCAGATGATAGGCCTTATTATCAGTCATTCTTGATTCAAGTGGAAACAACACACGGGTTTCTTGGGTGCTCTTGAGGCTAAGGTCAAATATTGTCGTTAGCTCAACTGAGAAAAGGGAAACTATTTAGAAATGCGCCGTTGGATAGGAATCCGCGGCCTTGGGGTTTGCTGTGAGCATTGGCGCTGCGCATGCTTTCACGATGCATTCAAGACTTTTGAGGTTTGCTGTTCTTTTTTAGCGTCAGCAATTGTCAATATCATGCTTTGAAATTTTATAGTTTTTCTTATAGCTCCTAAGGAAATGCAACGACCTAAAACAATCAATGTTTCCTACTTTTACACTGTGACACACTGGTGTATCAGTATGTCGTACCATCGCGTACACCTGTAAATGAAGCATACTATAGGGATGTACTGAAAATTCTCCATTGCCTGATCAATCGCAAAAGGCCAAATTTCAAAGCAACGGGCTGGATAATGCACCGCGATGAAAACATTGGAAAGCGAAGAGTTGCCGTAAGAGAATGGAACATTTTTCAACTTTCAACAGCTGCTGCTGACGTAATACAGGAGTTAAATGAATGAAACTTGTGTCCAATGTATATATTACACATTAAGCTAACAATTTAACATAAAATTACATTCTTGAACAACTATTCAGAAGTTCTCAGTGGGCCGTCATTTTTTCAATTTGTGGGGTTCTGTGGTTTAATTTATTATTGATGTAGCTACTAACGACACTGCTCAAAGCTTCTATGTTGCCCGTAGTACAACATTAGAACTTTGAAGAGAAACAATGACGGAAAAATGGTGGAACTCTGTAAGCAGCTATGCCAGCAATGCTGAGTAGGTATTTTCACCTAAGCATGGTTATTACGCCTTAATATGTGGCAGGCATTTTGGTTACCATAGGTTCGCAGCTAGAGTTTTAGGGTGGTCCGGGATCATGCTGGTCTGTACGCAAGTTGCAATTGGTTTACTCTCTGGCAGAAAAGCGTTTCCGTGACGCACCCAAGTCTTGTTCAGGTGAGGACACACGTGTCGGCGTCAGATTTCTAGCGCTATAATCCCGGAAAATATCAACCAACAAAACAATCCAATTTCTTCAATCTTCTCGGTTATAAAATGTGGGAAAGTTCCATTTTTGAGCATCAGTGGCGAGATTAATGTTGCGGTGTTCACCGTTTAAGACGGCATAGCAGGTTAATATGCATTAACACGACAATGTCGAGAAAAGCATGCGACTATGTGCTGGTGCATGGGTTATTTCTAACTTTCCACCATGTTCTACTCCGCTTACCCAACACTCTACCCTCAATCACATTTTTCAACAGCCCAAGGCCACTCTGTAAGCCCTGCATCCACTCGACTGGAAGGATACAGGCGGAGTATAACATGGTGGAAAGTTAGAAATAACCCATGAAAAAATAATTTAAATAAAAGAATTTAAGCTCAGTTCTTAAGCAAATGAAACATTTCTTCGAAAAGAGAGGGAAATGTTTTCCAGGCTTGGAAAAATGAAATGCCCCAGTGAAAGAAGATCCAATCTGTCTACCAATCCCTGTCCCAACATAACGGGCAGTGCACATACCTAAGCATTGCTCTCCGTTCTATGGGTTGATGAAAGGGCATTCTATTGTTCAATTCTCCGAACATGCCAGCTATTTTTACCAATTTTTCTCTCTGCACACGTTAAAATATGCCCAACAACATTTTTGTACTCACACAGAAGATAAAACATCCTGAATGGTCCTGAAGTGGTACACTATCCGATATCATCAACAAGGATATTGTTAAGGAATACTTATATAAAGATGCTCTGTTATTTCGAGTATGCTGAGGAGACACTAGTACCATTAATAGGAATCTCATGAGCGAGCAGATACTTGCCCGGGCAGACGCGTTGCATAGTCACAGCAAAGAATTTTCGAATTCGATTATTTAACGAGCCGAGATACTGTTAAGAGAATCCGATCAGAAGTAAATAGGAAATATGTCGCGCAGGAAGTGTAAATACCGAGGTAAAGTAGTCAGAGAAATCGATTTTGAGCCAGTAAAAATTTTACAACAGTCGTTAAACAGGCTGTTTTTTTGCTGAAGGAGCTCTGACGTAAAAATACTAATCTTGAAAGGTGTCGTGCTTGTATTGGAAAAGGCTAATTTTTAAATCAATAATTTTGCAGAACACCTTTGCATCTTTGAGTGATAATTTTACATATTGGGATGGAAACGTGCAAATCTCTGGGTAACTACGGAGCCCATAACATTTCGTGACACTTGGAAATTTTATGGTCATTCTAATAAATCACATTAATCAACCTGAAGGTTGGACTGATAGACGAGGTAACTAACCTTGTACTAAGCCCAACGGGGGGGTGAGAAAATAACCTGTCAGGATACGGGGCCTCATTCCTTTCACCGTACCGCCTACGGTTTCTCAGTCAATATCTTGTTGACAACTTCCAAACTTCCGGGAACAAGTACCTACTTATTTTTTTCTCGGAAAACTTGAAATTCATGAACAGGGTGACAAGTTATAATATACCACACTTTATTTGTATCCCTCCGGCTTGTTTGAGCCTTAGCGCTCAAATATCTTGATTCGTAGATCATATTACTTTCAGCTCAAGTAGGATCTAAAATTAAAAAAAAATATATTGCTCGTAGCGTAGCAGGTCTGAATTGAACGTTTTTTCTATTTTCAGAAGAAATAATGAATGTGACATTGAATCAGTGCCAAGGAAAGTGGAAAAATCTTTTAGAATGTAACCCCAGAAAGAACGAAGGATACTACGCGCGTTGTGGGGTGTACAGGACCGTTACTTCTCATTCATGGCCGTTTGGTTCAGCCTTGTCCATGAGTGATTCATGAATTATAGAATAAACATCAATTGGAAATATGTGATGGTCGTAACTAATGTGAGATACTCTAACGGCTCTTATACACCGTCTTACTACAGTGAAGCCATTAGCTTTCAGGGGAATGTACACTAGCCCGACATTCGAGAAGTTACCGGTTACAAGCGTAACTTCTCGAAGTTCTCTAGTTGCTGCTTAGAATTCTGAACATTACGCCGAAATGCTTCGCACTGCCTCTACAGAGATCAGAGGCATCCAAAATTTTGCGAGCAACGTGAAATGGTCAAGGAATGGCGATTCCTCTGACCCATTTCTCGATCATCAATCTCAGCGACAGCAATTGCTCACTGGAATTTTTTTCCAGAAGTAAATAGTGGCGGTGAAGTATTATAAACAATGTTTTCTTGTGCTTGAAATAATAGGCGATTCAATTTCACCGATAGTTTTTGAACGAATGTAATTAATAACAAACTAATGCCCCGGTTCCACTACCAACGTACCGATCATCGTGCGTACCATCGTCTGCGTAAAATGTCGTGGGAATGCACATACATTATCGTAACTCTTAAGTTTTGAGCATGCCATAGAAACCGCTACTAGCGTTGTGGAAAATGGAAAAATAATATGTGATTTGAAACACGAAACTCGACAGAAGCAGGCGTGGGAAGACGATATGGACATGGGTCGGGCGAAATCATGCTTGATTATCCTATTTCGAAGAGTTGGTAGCTTCTTTTGGGTCTGGATTGCATAATAATTGATTTATAACTTAGGATTTCCCACTTAATAACCAACGATTTTTATTATTAGTGTGAATTGAGCTTAAGAAATCTTCTCTGAACTCAAGAGAGCAAATCTACAGCTACGGAAAGTAATTATGAAACCCAATTTAACAGGTGCAAAGTTTCATTGCATTTACTTTGAAAAAAAAACGTTTAAAAATGTTAAAAAAATATATGCATGGGTTCCTCTTCCGTCTGATATTGGTTACCTGCTTTTCACTTCTTTATTATCAACTTCTTAAAAAGGACAGAACTGAATTACGATGGTAATGCAGGGAACGCATGTATATCTTTCAATGCTTCTGTCCGTCTGTATGTCTGATCACAATATTCAGTGTGAACTAACACGTAATCAATAGGCAACGTGTATTGCATATTTGTATGCTCGGTCATCTAAATTTACGGGGCTAGAGGAAAAACTACTATCCTTTAAATCATCATCATCACCTTATATATAGTTTTCTTAGTTTCTCTGTCTGAAGTTTCGTCATTCTTGACGGGGGGTTTACTAATTTGGTTTTGCTGGCATCCACGTACGATGGTAGAGGAAACGAGGGTTTACGAATTAAATTGTATTACTACTTAACGAATAGCTCTCTTGCCGCATATTGGTCTGGTGTGAAACCCACTTTACGTTATACATTTTTATCTGCTGCTGCATTCATCATATTGAATGCTTTGCACCTTCTACTTTCAATTACATTTGAGGAACGTGTAAGTTGTAATATGAAATTCACGGGTTTTTAACTAAAAGAAAAATTTAATATAATATTTTTGTACGTTCGTTATTAATCGTTTCGGCCAAGTATGGTCATAGCTGTTCAAGTTAGCTGTTATCACTATAGAAAAGAAAATGAAAAAACAAACTACTTCACTCCCTTCCGAGGAGCGGAGCGTTCCCGTTCCCTAAATACAACATTGCCCTATGGATACAAACAAAATGAGCAATGGCACTGCAAAAATAGTACGGGTAGTGTTGATAGAGCCTTTAAATAATGAAATCACTGAAGTGTAGAACAACTGCTGTATACAATTTCTGAAATTGCTCGCCAAATCTTACGCAATAACAACCTTTAATATATATGCCTCTGTTGCAACAAAAACCTAAAGAAAAAGAAATATTTTATGCATAATTATGATGAGACAAGAAAAGGAAAACTAGCACATGGTGAAAACAAAGCAGCTGAAATGAACCAAGACTTTCATGTGAGTTATACTACTCACAACTCAAAGAGTATAATTTCACTTCTCCCAGGCATTGGCACTAAAGAAAACTATAATGGAAAATTATTTAAAGCATTAAAAATGAAAAGGAATAAAAATTGAATGTCTTCTCAATTCATTAAGTCGCAAAATTGGGCTAGGTTCTGTACTACAGGTTTGTTGGGTTTCAAGATGAAATAACATGTAGAGCAGAGATGCTGCATCAAGTTTTGTCTGAAGCTTGGTGATTGTCAAACGGAAACAATATCGTAAGATTCGGCAGGTGTTTGGAGACGATTTCCAACCGGGGGAATCCCAAATAAAGGAGTAGTTCAACCGATTCAAAAACGGTCGTACAAATGTTAGAATGATCAGCGTTCTGGGAGGTCAAAAACAGCTCACAGTGCAACTGAAGTCGAGAAGGTCACATTGGATAATGGAAGTTGGTCGTTTGATAGACTGGAAAATCGCTGAGAGGGTTGTTATCAGTAAGTATACCGCAAATGCAATTTTACAGGAGAAATTGGACATGCTCCAATGGGTGTGAAATTTGTGCCCAAGCTGGTGGATATTCCAAAAGACGCCTTCCAGAAGGGTTTCCAGCATTGGAAGGATCGATGGGGTAAGTGCGTGGAGGGGCAAGGAGCCTAGTTTGAAGGGGATTAGGGTCCCAACCCCGTCAAGCGCGCAACATATTTTTCCCGGCCGAAGGTCGGTTTCTTTTTGACAGACCAATGCATCTCGTATACATCATCTTATGTAGAAAATGACACAAGTAAGTCAAAGTAACATGATTTCAGTTTAGAAAATCGTCAACTCAACTAGAAAGCAGTAGATATAAATCGAAGAAAAGGAAAGAAATTGAGGCCAAATTTAAAGTTTGATATAGACGCTGACGAGGAAGAAACTGAAGAAAAGCAGCTGTGTAATGACAGTGATTTTTATGATCTCCTGGGAGGAAGCCTGTTATGTTTTCTAAGAAAATGGAATGGACGAGGAAGAGCCGTATTAATGTGCGTCCAGTGGAATTTGGACTCATGAACTCTGCGGTGGATGTGATACTCCAGTGAACTTCATGCATGAAAAAGTCTCCATTTTAAAATAAATCTTTGATTTCTGATTTTGCTTAGTCTAAAATAAATCATGTTCTTGATTTTATATACTCTAAGTCTAATTACTCAACTTAAGGCTAATCTAATCTCAAGTCATTGAGTTCAGCATTATAGACGTACGAACGAAAAATATGTTTAATCAATAAAATTATTTTTGAGGCTTAGACATTAGGAAAAACCATGAGTGGCCATTGGTAACATTCCTATGTATTTTTCATAAATATATCACTTGTTTTTTTTATTTTTGCAAAATGTTTTGATATCATTTTTTCCCCATTGAATTAATATCTTATCACCTGACCGCCATTACCCCGACAGCGTGGGGATACCGATCAAACCACTTTCTTTTTACTTTTTATGCTAGAAAAAATTCCTTTCGCTCTAAGATTTTCTAACATTGACAATATATTACTAATTAAATTATTTGTAAAATCATTACTTTTTATAACTTTCTGCCTACGTGTTCTTGAATTTTTTGTTGCCACTCCACCCACCCCTATCCGCTGATTTCTCACCCAATATTTCCCTTTTGCACTACAAACATTCCTCCAGCACAGCATACCCATCGGAGTTACTCTACATTTATGCTGATCCTGTTTCACTAAGTTTCGCTTCCAGACAATAATGTGGGGTTAGTATACTTTTATACCCTGCCATTTCCGTCGCCTTAAACAAACAATTTTTTTATATATTCCACATAGATACTACCATAGAGTAATTTTATGTTTACTCCATAGTACTAACAACAACAATTTTTCGGTCACTCGCACGCCTTTTATGTATCTTCATCTATTCTACCACCTTTCGCAAATATTTTGCTAAGATATAGAAAAACCACCCACTTATTCAATTACTTCACCGTATTCACTCATTATGCACTTGCTCGACCTATTCTCCTTATCAAACACAACTACCGTCATTTCGAAGGATTTATTTTTAATATTCATTGCTCATTTTCATTCTCTCTGTTAACTTTTTGACACTACCCAGGGCTCCCTGTAGATATATTGGGCTGTAAGCCAGAAATACCAACATCTTCGGCGTATAGGACGAGTATCCTGACATCCATAATAAAAATAAACTTCGTAGTTTCCACAGATTATTGTAACTTGGCACGACGC
>LYUA01000528.1:351093-374867 GCA_002093875.1 Calopteryx splendens | reverse complement strand
TTGGGTTAGTAGGCGAGCGCGTAACCCACCTGACTAACCCGGCCGGCTAAATACAATATAATATAAGAATAACCAAAAATAGTTAGTAATTGATTTGGAAGTAACCGATATAGTGGTGACGATAATTTTTCGAGTAATTTATAGTTGTCATGTTACATTTTGAAAAATACAATCGATTCTTATTATTCTACCAGGCTTTCATAGTGTGATGGATAAGTAATTCAACACTAACACAACAAATACGTTACCATCTAATAATCCTCTCTTTACATATAATTCTCAAATCTATTAAAAAAACGTAATAGTTGCTTTTAAGTAACTCCCATTTCTATTTCAATACGGGAATATGTTAAATTTTTTCTTGCCCGTGCCTTTTTCCCTGTTGGAAGTCGATGCTTAATCTTCAAACTTTCTCAATCTCAAAACCGTAAAAGATCTTTTGTCGATTTTTTAAAAACTGCGAGGAAAGTCTTGGATGATTTTGGTGAAACCACAGTAATCAACCCGAAGGTGTTTTAATTTTTTGGTTATTATTACTTTAAAAAATTAATTTATTGAACAACAAATATGTGTCATATATCTACTTAAATAAGACACCACATTGAAATATGTCATTTTGCACCGAAAGTACGACATAATTTTAAATAATGGTGACCTATTTATGAAAATGTAGTAAAAATAAGTGAAATCAAATTATATCAGTAACTGGTTACTTATTAAACGTTTGAACACATTGATTAAATGCTTGAAGTGATAGATTGAATTCAAAGTGGCGAGGAAAGGCGTTTACTTGATAGGTAAACAGATATGTACTGGAACTCTTTCTACGGTGGAGAAACGCGATTAAGGAAAACAAACTATCGAATTCAGTGCTTGGCATTATATTGGCATGAATGCAAGCATGGTTTCTTCAATTTTTATTTTCTTCGATTTCAAGGCACAATTTATACTGTCTACCACCCGCAGTTTTGGGAGGTTAAAATTTTACCTTGTACTCACTCCCTTCTTGAGATGTAGATCTGGTAATTGGCACACGTTCCATCGATTACAAATGAGGAACGGTATCCTAAGCTAAGCCATTAAATTTATTCGGGAACCTCCCCATCTCTATAAAAAATCCAGAGTAATTATGATAATGAAGGGATTCGGGATAAGAAATAACCAACATATCTGCATTGTCCTCAGTTAAAGGACAGGCGCCTTGAGAACATGCTTCCTTGCGTCCATCATGCTTACATGCCTTTGACCTTATTACACGCAGCCTAGAATGGAATTCTTCAGTGGTCAACCACTAAAGATTCTGGTGCTCAAACACTGAAACAGAGCACCCTGCGTTAAAGGTCAATTCGGACACCGTTTTAATGGCAATTATCTTATCACCGTGCGTGTCATGTGTTAATGCCTCCTCTGTCCATCGTGCCAACTCGCACTGGAAGGAAGGACAAGGCCACGCTCAAGTGAGATCTGGTCTCCCTGCACACACCTTTGGTAAATAATCTCGAAGATGAAAGGGCAATTCTTCGACGAGTCTAGGAAGCATTGCGATTATAAAGGGAAACCATGAATTTCAACGCCAAAGGTTGGTTAAACGGCCGAGAAGGTGGAGATCGCATCATGAACCATATAGGATAGCAAAATTTCCCGCTGAAGTAGGCATACGAGTTCCTTTCCCTCTGTCTCAAATGATACTTTTTGCAGTCCGTTGTAAGTCATAGGCCTCTTTAGGAATCATAGTTAAGGAGGAAAGATATGTACTGCAATCCGATTACAACAACGAAACCTAGGGTAAGCTCTTGACATCCCGAGCAACCAAGGATTTGGAGAAGGCCGTGACAGCGGGCGAGAGATAGCCTATGCCATGTCATGCGATTTCATAAAAAAATGCAAGGTTCTGAATTAATGAATAATTTCGTTGTGCCGACTCATACTTTTTAAGCGTGAGGACATGACCCTTTAATTCTTCAAGAAGTGCTCTGAAACCCACGGAAGTTTATATGCACCCACATAAATCTCGGGGTAGAAATTGCTTTCGAAAGGCCGGTTCACACGGGGCAATTATTGCAGCAATAAATGCCCCGTGTAAACGGGCCTTAAGGGAGGACAGAGTGACAGTTTAAAGCATAAAAGATAGTGATAGATTTTGATATCATGTACTAAGCTATGGGAAAGGCTAAGATTTTCGTAAGACGACGATGTGTGCCTCGGAGGAAACGACGATCGTTGAATTCGAGGGAGATTACAGTCGGTGCCGTACCGAGTGAAGTTCTTGAAATGCAGACAGGATTTTGATATAGCGGAGACTCATAGGAATTGAATGAATTGTCAAAAGCAGGCTGATACGCATTCATCTGTTCGCCCTGGAATGACAGTGACGTCACCCTCCATAAGCTGTCAAATTTCCCGAATACCTCTCTTCCTTTTTGCCTGTTTCACCCTTACCGTTGAAATTCCTATGAAAGGTGGAAAGAGGCTCTTCTTCAGTCCCCTCTCACTAGAGCATTATCATGCTATCGTCATAAAAATCCATAACGTCACTGTCATCATAGTGTGAACATGAACCTATCCATCGTTTTTATGAAGAATGCACTCGTCGTATTGCCGTGGTAGGAGATTACGCATAAAAAGCGACACTGTCTTCGAACTTTTCTCTTTTGCTAACCTTCGTGTTCGACACAGCAACTCCTGGCAATTTCTAAGTAAACAATTCGTACATTTCACACTGTGTTTAGACCACGTATTAAAATTTCTCACAGCTTTAATTGTTCCACGATGAATTATAAGAATGACTTTTAGTGAGGCATTTAGCATTTTACATTGTGAAGTGAACTTTATTCGAAGTAGACAGTTTTGATAAGGGCAGTAGGATATTTTTGATATATTTCATAGGCCAAATGATAAGTCCAAACGTGCATAAAGGGACTTGTTTATGAATTTAAGGAAATTGAGTTTATCTCATTTTATTTCGGCGTTGTTACTTAAATGTAAGTTAATTTATTCTAATACATTAAAGTTTTTTTATAAACGTGAAAATGGGAATCTTAGGGTAACATTCTACATGAATTAATCTATGTTAAACTAAAGGTCTGAGAATGAAAATGTTTGTCGCCAGCCGGTACACAACTTGATATTAATAATTTTAATAATTTTCCAAAGCTTTTTACAACATTGTGGCCTCCTAAATCTCGTGTACGCGATCGGCTTCAGTCTTCTTCTTAAGAATAAGAAAAGTATTAGATTGGGATTTTTTTATTTAAAAAAATATTTAATAATCACGACGTTTATCGGAATTTCATGGCCTTGGATTGCATGATCTTGCCAGATTCCCGCGCGTCTACACAGTTTCCACGCAATAATAATGCCTCACACATAATAAGCCTCCCGCATACGAGTAATCACACTCATGTGATAGGTTTTGAAATCATAACTTTTTCCATTAATTGTAGCCATGAGTTAAATGGCTGAAATAATAAATTTGGGATTCCGTAATAACTACATATTTGGCGACTGAGGAAATATTAGCCTAAAGGAACACCTTTTCCATTTTTAATACATGATGAGCTCGAAATCTCTGGGGAGGCAAAATGTTGCCTAACTCTTTATAGTATGTTAAGGGGTACACTCAAAAGTGAGTACTTGAAAAGGTATATATGCTGTCAGATAGAGGCACTATTATTCGGAACTACTTAAGCCTGGCAGTGCATTTTTAATTTAAAAACCGTGTAGTCTACTCGTTAAGTTTATTTTGGTACTTCACAAGTCTAGAACAAGTAACGTGGTAAATGAAGCTCTAAAAGAAGTTTTAATCTGATCTAAGGCACTTACAATAACAACAGACAGGCTTCATATATTCGACTCAATGTATATGGTTCTCGGATATTTGCCCAATGGATCTTTTCCACCCACCTAAGATTGATGCATAAGCATTTGTAAATTTAACCAAAATTACACTTAATATTAATTGTTTTAGTTGAAATCACTGAAACCAATAGAACCATCTAAAATATTTATATAAAAGAGAATAAATATTTAAAAAATTAATTATTTAAATTGGTACACTTGGTGTATCTTCAAGTGATTTTCAGAAAATTACTGTAAATCGGAGTGCATAGAAAGAAGTGAAAATTTTCTTAATAAAATAAGGAACAAACTTGTTCGAGGAAATCAAAAATAAAGCATTAATTTAAAGGGTTATGTTCCTCGGTTGATAATTTCATATCGTTGGTAACTGACGACGCACTGGGCGTTACTGAATTATTAAATTAGGATACAGGACCCTCTTAAGTAAAATACTCCATAAACTAATTCCACATCCGGATCTTCGTGCGGGGACTACTTAGTCAGAGAGTTAACTAGTCAAGCGTGATAAAATGTTTAAGTTAGGAAACTGGAATGTGAGATCGGTATTCGAGGATGCAGTTATGGATCTGCACATCAATAAGGCTCCCAGAATCAATGATGTTGCTTTTATGGTCATTAAAAATGCAGGAGGGAATACTCTTAACGAGGCGGTACAAAATCATCTGCGACTTACTGTAAAAATACCGATGGACTTCCAGAAGGGCATAATTATCACTATTCCAAAAAAAGGAGTGCAGATAAATGCCTAACTCCTTCGAACCGAAGACCTGACGAAACCTGAATCAAGAACCTTGACAATAATCATTTATAGAAGGACGGAACGTGAATCGGAAGAGCCCCTCGACAAAGACCCGTTTGGATTTGGGAAAAGTAGGGGGACAAGAAACGGTATTTTGGCTCTAGGCTACTTAAAGTCAAAGGAATGGGTGGTTACTAACGGTTATTCACTTAATTTGCAAATTTGGACAAAAAAATTAATTTAATTGTGTAGCAAAATGCTTCTAATTCTGACGGACTTGATGATCGCCTTATGATCAATATAATATGAGAGATCTATAATCTGTGCAAAGAGTTGGTGGGTGTGGTTAAATGGACTAATTATGAAGATAGGGACACTCCCACTCATTATCTGAAATGTTTATATCGAGGAAGCAACAAATGAAATCAGAGGAAATGCTGCGGGGGTGCGTATCCACAGAAGAAAAAAATCATTATGTGGCGTTTTTCCTACGACATAGCTGTTGCAGCAGAGAGAGAGAAGGAGATCTAACGAAGACAACTGTAAATTTAATGAAGGTGATGAATAGGTACCACTTGAATATATACAAAATCATAAAAAAAGATTGTTCTCTTTGTCAGGGGCGTTGTCGGAAACATATATTAGATTGGGGAATTAAGGGCGGGTTATCATGGCAGAGAGAGAGAGAGGGGGGGGTTCTGGAGAAGACGCCTGTTAACTTAGAGAAGGTTAAAAAGTGGTAATATCTGAAGTTTCAAGAGAAACAAATGTTATTGCCAGTGGCAGAAGAGCAGAAGACAGCAGAGGCATTAAATAAAAATTGACTAGCTAGATTAAGCGGAAGAGTTTTGTTATTTGGGGAGCACAGTCAACAGTTATGGTAGACGCAAGAATGAAATAATCAGTGTATTATCCCAGGGAAAGAAAGCATTCTAAAAGGAGAGAAGTCTCCTGACAATTACCGGCCGGAAGTAAGGAAGCACTTCATTAAAACATATATCTGGAGTATGTTTTTCTATGGTGACGATGATTGGAAAATGAGAGCAGCAGGAAAGAGAGATTGGAATCGTGGGAAATATGGTGCTCCAGGAGAAAGATGCAGATGAAATAGTCGGATCCAATAAGTAACAGAGAAGTTCTAAAAAGTAGGGAAAGAGACTAATTAAATCTCTGAAAAGAACGGATAAACTTATCGGTCACATTTTATGATACGATGTCCTGATGTAGACAGTCGTCGAGGCAAAAGTGAACTGGAAAAACTACTGAGGAAACTCCCGATGACATATATGTTACAAGCAGTGGCGGAAGAACTGAGTAGAGAGATGCGTCAGATCAATGCTAGGAATGATCATCAGTTAGAAGATTTGTTGATGTCCAAATTGGGATTTTATAGGAATGATAACATTTGCGTACGCTGGGGAATTTTCCTCCCATTTTAGGACATTTCCCCTCTGCGGACTTGGCGCCTCTCGGACTTAACCGAAGGACGTTAGCTAACGATGAAGGTTTTAATGGCTTGGTCCTCTTTGATGCACTTGAGGCATTCCTTGCACTTCGGTATCCTTGCACCGCATCTCCTGCACCGCATCTCCTGCACCGCATCTCCTGCACCGCACCTTCCACACTGCCCCCTCTCCGAGCGCGTCCTGACTTATATAGCAGCTGACGCGGGAAGGAAACCCAGTACCATGTCCTTTTGTTGCAGAAAAAGGGCGTGAGAAAAAGATATCCCTGTGCACCGAGTCAATGCAGAAAATATTGCGGAGAAGTTAACCCATCATAGCCGAACGATTCAAAGTTACGCACTCAAACTAGAATTCAACGATTTTGATTCTCCTTCTCCAGGTAACCCCCCACCTACCAGCGTCCACAATACGTGGTCTGTACTTAGGCATGCCTGCGTGAATCGTACATTGCTCGAACGCCGTGGAGAGAGTAAGATATTTTTCTCGACGATGAGTACAAGGAGTCGTCAGGATAGTTCTGTGTGAGCCACCACCAGAGCAAATGGTAATAGAACTTCCGTTTAAAGCATGGTCGAATTTCACACTACTATAAGATAATTTCACAATTGTTTTACCCTTTCAGTGACGTCTTGAGAATAATTTGTAACAGCCCGATCAATCGAAATAATCTTGGCTGTTTTGTTAATAATTTGATTAATATCATCGCAGCATCCTCATTACTCACCCGATTACTTTCACTTTGCGTGGCTGGAGGAGGGCGTTATCGGGATCTTACCTAAAGAAATTCTCACAATACGCCACAATGTTATTATTCCTGTGTATTTGAAATGAGTTTTAACTTAAAGAGTCTTGAATTTACGACGAGAGAAACAGAATAGCTTTTACTTCGAAAAGCGGGATCTATTAATCCGTTATGCCTGCAAATCAAATCTAGACTTTTCACTTCGGCCTCCAACTACTAAAAAGATCGTCTTCCTCTTGCAAAGACACCCTTTCTTGGGTGTGGTAGAAAAATAAAGAGCAGTAAAAACAAAGGTAATTGAAATGGTATTCGATCCATTAGCCAATCCATTCTTCTGCTTTATTTGAAACCTCCAATAACACAAATATTTCAGTCACCACACTCCCATTCTAAATATCTCTCAGACAATAATGCTATACCTATGGATGCGAACATAACATGTCGTTGAACGAACTGCAATAAATATGAATTATTGTGAAAAGTAACAAATTTATCTGCTTTCGCTGCTTGTCCAGTCTACTCACTAGTTTCATTCTACTCACGGGGGCTCGAGTTGAAAGCAACGGCAGCA
Source organism: Calopteryx splendens (assembly GCA_002093875.1). NCBI lineage: Eukaryota > Metazoa > Arthropoda > Insecta > Odonata > Calopterygidae > Calopteryx > Calopteryx splendens. The sequence continues at coordinate 367,491 of LYUA01000528.1, read as the reverse complement.
TCTCGACAAGTTGAGGATGTAATGCATTTATGAGAGATAGGCTCCATCATGGCCAGCTCTCTCTCATGTATCTCATTTACAAAAAAGGTTTTTACGTCCGTCGCCTCACCGTAAATACAAGTCGGTGGCATAGGAATCGATTATTACAATAAAGTAGATTAGTACTTAATTTATCTTTTCATTTATAAATTTTGCCGAATAAACACCCACTTTCTATTTCACTGTAATTTACCACAATAAGCAAATTGATGGATGCCGAAGATAGGTATTTCACACGATCGAAAATAATTAGAGGTACTGACGATTATTCACCACGGTAAGAAACGAATTAGTCGAAAATATATTCCATTGGAGGTGGGAATCTCTTCTATCCACCAATTATTTATTCCTAAATACCTTGCGAAAATCGACTCTTTGCCATAAGGATGCTATTTGTCCGTGATTCTGTGAGTATTTTTCTACCTGTCATTGACATAAAATTGTTAGGTGAAGCCCTGTACACACGGTGGTTTATCCTGCGTTGTACGAAGCTCAAGGTAGATAGGCATTTGTTTTCCTTAACTTGGGAGACCCGATGATTGGAGGTTCCGAAGAAAAATCATTTCCTGAATTTTGATATAGCATAGTGTGTATGGAACCAATTAGGAGACGGTTAGATCCGCAATTCAGAGATAGAAAAAAAGAAAAAATAGGTTATTTCCTACGTGCACCTAAATGTGAAAGTAGAAGAACATTTGGTGGAAAAATTCAGTGACAGCAATCTAGAGCCTTCTTCAATGCAAAAAAAGATTTCCCTTTACCCTTTTGTTCATTGAAATGCCCAAGAATCTATAAATTCGCAACTGAGAAGAAAAATGCTGGGAAATGAGCAATATTTCTAACTGTACTGAAAATTGCAACTTTTCTAAACTTCATTTCCCTTTAATTAAGACTACATTTGGTAAGGGAATAAAAAATACAGCAGGATCATCTTATACTCGTATTATGAAAGGCTATCATTGGCATGCTTTTGAAATGAGAACCGTTTTAAGCAATATGCAGATAGATTTCTCCATTTGAAAGATCTCGTGCCTGTTGATCATGGAAATGCAAATATTTTCATTAAAAATCCAGTGGAAACGAAAACCTTGTGTTTTGATCACCAATTAAAAAAAATAGTTTCACTTCGGTGTTTGCGTTGTTTTATTTGCACTTGCCCTCACGTAATCTCCAAGAAAATTTAGAAAGTCTCACCCTTCGCTACCCCAAGTAGGTGCGTGTGTCCGTGAACAATGGGCGCTGATATATAAGTGGGTATTACGTGTATCACTTTTCCATATTTTTTATTCCCGCGTTGACCCCGTCATTTATCCGTAACTTAGTGAAAAAAATCAGGAGAAATCATGATGGAATTCATACACTTATAAGCATCAAGGACATTTTTCCGTTTTTTAAGGTGTTATATACCTACCAGGAGATTTTCCTCGCTTTCAAGGCTTTTAAAATGTGTTACCACACTGCATTTCGCGATTTTACCACTTTCATCCGTTATCGTCTACTGGATATAGTTCCAAACTTGCATGTAGCCCTTTGGATGGCTAATCTTTGAAACTTCCACCGGAGAACGAAGTATGTCGCAAGAGGATAAGCGATCTCATTAGTACATTCTGGATGTACCAAACGAATTATCATCATCTGACAGAACGCGTGAAAATTGTAGGCAAAAATATAAATCTTTTGCAATTTTTCAATTTAAATAATGAACTTTAAATTATACAAAGTTACGTTAATGGAGAGTCCTTTGGATTTTTATCGATACATGTATATTCTCAAGAGCCTGAAGAAAATGTATTAATCGGAAGAGCATAAGTCGAAGACTACACGTCAGGAAAAATAAACGAAATCAAGTGACTAGGAGTTGATTTTCATTACAATGACATGAAACGAATATTTTGCAAATCATTTATTCGGACGTCTCCCTATAGAAATATTAATCCCTAAATTATTATCGCAGTGTTCTGCTTCGTCATAAATGGCATTATATTTGTGTAATATAAATCTATAATTCATTTCTTGAATACCAGTATTTTGATTTCCCTGAGAAGATATGAGCGTTATTAAAAAAACCTCCCCAAGAATTCCCTTGTCAATTTCTTCCGAATTTGACGCTGTTATTCTCAAGTTAATTTCAAATTGTCTTTTGCGTGGGAACAGTGATCGATGGTGACTGGTGAGTTTTTTCCCGCATGTGGGTTATGGCTTTTGGTGTTTAATTTAATTTCGATATTGCATAGTGGTCTCTCATATTTCCAGCGTGAGAAAAAATGAATACGATTACATTAATTTAAATATCGAAAAAGTAAACTATTGCAATGACTACAGCAAACTGGGCTGCATCTGGAGAAGTTACTTGCGGCTTATCTTCTTAGATTTTACGTTTTTGTAATATTATTGTCCCTAAAGCATTGATTGTAGACTGAATAGAGCCTCTCACCCGATTGACCCACGGGACTGTGCACGCAGTGCGACTTTTCTCCTCGATCAAATTATACAGCCTCATTTCAGTCCCTTTTATTCTTTGTGATGAACATTCATCGGTTTCCTTTAAGCATAGAATATTTTTTAAAATTTATGCCCTGGAAGTTGGCACAGATGTACCTCTATTTTCGAATTTATCTAAATGAATTTTTAATTTTTTCCAATCACCCTGCACTCGGTGGGAGATTTTTTAAAATCGGCGTTCATCATATCGACATCTAATAATTCAATATGCTAATATCTCGAGGTAAGGTCGAGAAGCAAACGTCAATTATTCTTTGCCTACGTTTCGGAACATACTTTATTCAATCTTCAGGGATAAAAAACAACAATACATTGAAAGTAAACAACAACACCATCAATCATCACAGTAATCAATCCGAAGGGGAAGAGCTCAGCCAGTACTGAGTCCAACGGCGTGTGAAATTTACGCATAAGGGTAGGGGGTCAGTTCCTTTCCCTATACCGCCTGTGATTTCCCAGGATGGCCTGGTACACGAAAAATGTTACACTGCTTGGGTGAAGCTGAGGGTGTTGGGAATCGAACGCGCTCTACCACGGCCCTCGACACCATTTGCATCGTACAAATATAAAGCATATACAGCATATCACAATAAATAAATACCTCAGAATAAATTCCAGAAAATTGGAGATGGAATAAATTATGTTCCGAAAAGTTGGCAAAGAATAATTGACTTATGCTTCTCGAGCCTACCTCGAGTTATTAACTTATAGTGATTTTTTTAGCCATACACTCACGCTGATTTCGACGTTTGCAGTGGTCCTCGAAATTTGCTGTAGAACAAGTTCCAATGAAACTAAATATGTAATTATAGTCGCATTTAAAAGCTAATTAAATGAAATTTCTAAAAGAAGAGATGATAAAATCATCCTGATAACAATTTCGAATTGTCGGTCGTCTGTACTAAACAAGAGCTAAATTGCCTAATTGACGTAAATCGACTTACGTTTCAATACACAGGGGTGATCGGTGTGTCAGACTTTCGCGTTATTTAGTTCCCCACGTATATTTCGACTAGATCAGTGAAAAATATATAGCATGTTAAAATCACCAATGAAATTCACACTATCACCATAAAAAACGTTTAGTATCTCTCGAACCGATTAAGAAATGATTAGCAAATGCTCTATAAAAAGCTCTAATAATTCCTAAAAGCACGCAATAAAAAATTCATGAAAAAATAAAAAAAACCTAATTAAAAATAGAATTAATAAAATTTTAAGTTGACAGCGTGACGTTTTGCGTATAATTTGCGGATCAGTCAAAGCTGAAACCCTCTTGAATTTTTTTACGAAGGTTGACCTTTTTTATGAGGAACTTTCCTAGATTATGCTAGACTAATTTTTGTAAGGCTTTTTCCTACAGAAATTTTCTCCAAAAAAGCAATAACCTTGTATCATGTATGTTCTATATGTGAAGTTTAGCGAATATGACCAGATAAATAAATCAGCCATTCTTATGCTCAAAAACATGTAAGACAGCAATTAAAAATTTGAACTTTTTACGCATAGTAAGAGTAGTTCGCATGGAATAGAATTTAATTTCGCTGCTTTCAATCTCTTAAACAAAATAATTTTTAATGTGAAAAATTACCCTCGAAAGGCCCTTTTTTAATGGCCTTGCTGGTGAATTGTCTCAGAAATACCATCGTACTATCTGAAAATACCAAAAATAGACGTAATACCATTAATAATGAAGTAAATTTTGAAAATAAAAAAAATCCCACAACTTAAAAAAAAACTTTCAGTAGATCTCGTGACATTAATATCAATTCTACTTTTATAAGCAGAGATTGCTAAACGATGAGGCCTGCCGTCAGTAATTACCACCTTCGTATGGTGATATGTACAAATATAAGCTATGCCCTCCATGTCAAGACTAATTACAGTAACAATCACATTCTAGAACACAGCTGCCATTGACACATACTTGTTAATTGTGGGTGGTCTTTTCAGAATGTAACCAATGTTTGACACAGCTGCTGAACTTTGCCCTTTCTGCAGATGTGAAAATCTGTCAAAGTAGCTGAATGTAAGATTATAAAAGACAGACTCAGTAAGAAATATCTTTCCCCGTATATCGCATGATTTTAGTCACGGAATACCCTAAATAACAAATGCAAAATCACTGAAATTTCGTTTTAAATACTTATTCGTTTTAAGAAATTATGTTAAGACACACCATGGAAGAATATTTGCAGGAGTTTTTTTTTTGAAGATCTGAGGAATCCTGAGACTAATAAACAAAGGAGAAAAATAAGTGCTATGAGGGGAAGGGATAACAAAGAAATGGTGACTCACTGAAACTCGAAGTGTATCGCACTTAGTCGGCGAATGGAAATTCTTCTGTGTTTGATGGATGTATTCTGGAGGACTATTGTCGAAGCTCTGTGTTCAAAGAGTTGTGATGCGGCGGTAGATGCAAGGGGCGGTGGGAAGGCCACCTCCATCGGATTATAAGTGATACTGACAGTAGGTACAAGTCAACAGAACGCGGGGAAGGAGGGGGAGTGGCGGTGGGGAGAAAGGGGGAGGCTTCTAGATGCCGCATTGGGGAAGGGAGGGTCAGGAAATGTGTGGGTTAAATGTGTGGAAAAACAAGTGGGTTACGTGCAAAAGGATTCGTGGGGGAGGGGAGAAACTATATGAGCTCAAATCTGAATTTCAATTATTTAACGATTTTCTCTTCAATAAACGGTCATGGGATCGAGGAGTTGGTTTTCAACAGAAACTATATGAGCTCAAATCTGAATTTCAATTATTTAACGATTTTCTCTTGAATAAACGGTCATGGGATCGAGGAGGTGGTTTTCAACAGAAATGGGTTTGTTGGATTTAGAGAGTAGTAGGCATGGAAGAGTTACTGGGCGATGATGGTTTCATTTTTCCCATCGAATATGTGGAATAAATGCTCCCTGAATGTGATAAGAAGCTAGCGCTTCGTTTGTTCAACATAAGTTTGACTGCTAGGAGCAAAAACGGGTAAAATTTAGATGCCAATGGCATGCTATTGATCCAAGGTTGGCAAGCTAACAAGACATTACTATAATTATTAACTCTTGCAGGAACAAGTTATATGAAGGGATATCATAATCAGAAACTTTAGAAATGAGAAAATGCTTACACAATTAGCTCGTGAATATCTCTATTTGAAAACTGTTGTGCCCTTGGATCAAGAAAATGTTTATTGTTCCCATTAAAAATCCTCGGAAATGGAAGCTACGTGTTACAACAGGAATTAAAATAGTTTCACTTATGTGCTTGCGTTTAGCCTGACGCAATACCCAAGAGGATCTAGAAACTCTCATTAATTGTACCCTCAGTCGGTACCTGTTCCCGTAAATAATGACCGCATATACAGAAGAATATATCACTTTTTCAGAATTGGCTCTCAAGAGAATCTTAGGATGACGGAATACATGTGCTCATTTTCCCAATCATAGAGAGTCAGTGGAGAATAAAAATATCGACAATTAGGAGAATCGATTCACCTGAGCTTCCTCCAGGTGAAATTTCACAACTGAATACCAGAAGTCCCATTTCATTAGCAAATCAATCACTTGATTTCTACGTTGAATAGAGATTATTCCGTAGCAAAGTAAAAAATATAGATACATCATTGTGGAATTCGTGCATTACAAAAATTGAAGGAGATTTTTGGTTTTCAAGGTGTCCTTATATTTAATTAAATACATTATATTAGATACATGATTACAACATTACTTATTGGCTCAGGAAAAAGAAGAATAAATTCCATCAAAATATAGAGAGCTTGCCTTACGATCAAACATTTGGAGAGTCATTCATAGACAAATGTTTTTCTGAAGCGAGTGCTTTCTGAGACACAGTTGAGTCAGATTAATGTTTTAGTCATTTTTACTAAGAAAATACTTACTTCTTGTGAATCCACCCAGTAAAATATACAATTAGATGGCACACAAATTCCTCTAGTATCTCATACCAACCGATGTTATTTGATATGTATACTTACCCTGATTTCTTTTCTTTACAATATTTGAAGTAGTACTTTTATACACAGACATTTTTGCTTAGACATAATGAATTTTTTGAGGCACAAGAGATGTTCAAGAAAGGGTGATCACACATTTTTTATTCTCATGATTTGTGCAATATGTAATTTTGTTTACACTGTTAGCTTTATTTATATGTGGTACAAGTGCAATTCATTTCATTCAGTATTACGTTAGCCGCAGCCATTGCAAGTTGAAACGTTCAATTCACCTATGGCAACTATTTGCTTTCCACTGTGTTTCTTCACATCAGGGACCAGGAAAAAATCTCATGGAGACTATAGGGAGGATGAGGAACACACTTCACATTGATTTTCACGAGATATTCAGCAACAACATACGTGGTGTGCAGCCGTGCATTATCGTGGTCATCTAGCCTGTTGCTTTGAAATGTGGCCTTTTGAGATTGACCAGGCATTGGAGAATTTTCAGTATATCCCTAGAGTATGCTCCACTTACAGGTGTGTGCTGGTAAAACATGATGATAAACCATTCCCTGAATATCAAAAAATGATATGACCATTGTTTCCCTGCATAAGCCATCATTTTTGGCTTTTTTTCGGTATTGGTGACACTGGATGTTTCCACACAGAGGTTTGCTGTTTGCTCTAATGATCAAAATGATGTAGCCAAGCTTCATCCGCAGTGATAACAAACTCTCATCTTCCTGTAAGATCAACTTCAACAGTGAAGAACCTTGCATGCAAATGCCCTATTGTTGTGGAACACTGTACACAAACACATCTCATGTACAATTTTTCTGTTACCACCGGTGTGAGTGATACCCAATAAAATGTTCAGCATTTGTGATAGTGTTCTTAATGTCATTCAACGATCTTCTCTCACACAGGCGGTGTTTATGTTTACTTCCTTAAGAGCAGTGACTGGAGCCTCGAGTCCTCTTCCCTTTGAAATTGATTGCCTTCCCCTTTAAATCATATTCTAGCTGTGCAATAGAGAAGAACAGACTCCAGAATCCTCATGTAGCATTATGTGGGGCTCACCTGATGATGTTTTGATGAAAGCATATTAAATGCAGCGTATAGCCTCCATCGTTGATGTAACTGAACTGAAAATGTTTACACTTCCAATTACTACTGCAATAGTGGAGTCAAATCAATAAAACCTGTACCTCATGTATGTTACAAATTAAGCTAAAAACAAAATAAAATTAATGTTTTACACAATATATTAAACAAATAAAAAATTTATGATCTACTCTTTATTGAACTCTTGTACTTCACATGGTGCTACCAACAGCAATTATGACGGTACTCACACAATTTTTAATTTTTTCATCTATTCCTGCACCTTTCACAAGCATTCTGCCAAGATACCTAGATAATAACCATCCACTCATTCAATTATCTTGTATTGTATACACTCACTCTTCCCATTCTCCTTATCAAACGCAACTATTTTCCTTTTGGTTGCAATTAAACTCAATTTCATTCTTTCTCCTTGCTCATGGATACTTCCCAGAGACTCATGTAGACCTGTTGGGCTCTCAGCCAGCAATACTGCATTGTTGGTGCACAGAAGAGCGGGCACATTTATATCTTCAAACAAAGCTGTGTTAAAGGGGGGGGACCACATGGACCCATACTTTGCCATTAAAAATAATAAGTTGCACACGATGCAGGGTAGAAATCCATATTTCAGCAATTTAGTTTGTAAGGGAAAGAGAACCAGAGAGTATTCAGGTATTTGACTTTCCTGCATCCAGTAGGAATAAATAATGAATGGCAGGGGCCCATTGTTTGGTAAGGTTGGCAGGGAGGGGTGACATCCTGCCTCTTCCCCTCTGCTGAAATCAGCAACAAATATGAGCAGTCTCACCATTATCGTGTTCTTTTCAGGGTTGGTACTGATTCCGATGCCTAGGTAGTGGGAAATGCCTAAGATTCTTTCCCTAGGTACAGGTACCTATAATTATTACCCTAGATACTTGTATCAAGGGGCCTAGGATTCTTACCCTAGGTACCGACTAGAAACTAGGTACAGGTGCCTAGCTTTCATGTTGTAGGCACTAATCACTGAAATCTTTTTCATGTCAATATATAGCAGGGGTAGGTATTGGTACTGAGAAATATTGGGAGCCTTGCCCTAGTTACCACCCCTGGTCCTTTTGTATGCATGAATGATGCCATTTAATCATTGGGAGGCTTCCATGCCTCTCCTGGTAGGCTCTTCCCAATCCCCTAACTTACCTATTAGAGTTGTGGAGAAATGGTTCAAGCAGGAGATTCTGTATCTAAGTTATTGCATCATAATCACCAGGATTAGTTTTAGCACAGAGAAAATATATGTCCAAATTAATGCTTACCTTTTACTAATTTTTATTCAAACTGAGTTAGAGAAGTAAATGTCATCAGTATTTGTATTCCTCATTTGAGTTCTTAAGAGATATGTAATACTTTTGAGCAAGGACACTGTCAAATCTAAGTGCATCAACATAGCTTTAATTTAAATGAATTACAGTGATAGTGGAAATTACAGTTAGAGTTCCACCATCTAACACATTGCTTTCAAGATTATGAAAAATTAATTAATAGCAGATATGCATGAAGAAAATATCCAAGAACAAGTCCATTTGACTTTCTCCAACATATCCAAAGATTATTTCCATCACTTACGGTGGTAAATTGCATTAGAGAATGATCACATTTAGCCTGAAAACGAATTTTTTAATATGTAATTGCATAGTACAATACTTCAAGGCATAACTTTAATTACTTTCAATAATTAACATGGAATTCGAATTACTAAATGAGCATGACTTTTCAGCCATCTACTTCTATTTGAAGGTGATAAAAAAACTTTTGATGGACTGATATTTGGAAAAACCATGACTGTACATTATTTTATAGCAATATAGATTGCTGGTTTATAACAGTATTGCCCCTAAATGATTCCTAAAATATAGTGAAGAAGTGATTTGCAATGCATTTAGTTTACCAATAACAAACCGAGAATGTGAACAACATTAACTTCTTTTCAACAATTAAACCTATCATTTCCCTTGTATACTTCATCCTCCCTCATCTCTCATCATATAATCAATAGAGCTCCTAGAATCACAACTTTGCTATGCATGCACATGAATGGATTAATACGATTTGGACACTATATTTATTTCCATGCACACACTCAACAAGGTTTCACTAATAACATTCACTTGGGGTCACCAAATGGCATACCAATTTTTTAGAGATATCCCTTCCAACACCAACCATTCATTTCTCTTAATACTATTATTACTTCACAAGGGTCATGCTTACTCTAAATCTCTCTCAGATCTAAATAATTCAAACCCTCCTCTGTTGGAGATCGATCGACATCAGGGGAAGGTTGGAGTTTTTGCAGACCTGAAGGCCCCAGTTTTTCTCACTGGTTGCTTTTCCCAAATTCATCTTCAACCACTTTTTACATTCTTAAAAAAATTATTGAAACAGCTCTCTTCATTTTCAGGTGCTTTGCTTCTCAACTGACTATGTGCTGGAACCATGTTGTCTGCCACAAAGCCTTCTGTTGTGTTAGAGCACTGATGTTAAGTTTTGGTGCATTCCGGAAGAAGCTTTAACCAGCAAGCCGGAGAAATCAAATTCTGCTGGAAAGCCATGGGGGTTGAACTATATTTAAAACTTAAGCTATGAAATTTTATTTTGATGAAAATTATTCCTGTCCGATGACATGTCCTGCATGTTATGACTTTGGTCAATCGGTGTCAAAGTGATGTTTATTTAGGAAAAAAGTGACCATGTGTGTTATTTTGAACTCAAAAGTAACATTAATCCAGAGATAATCAAATGATAAAATGGATGATTTAGTTCAACGCATGAACACAGGAGAGGAAAATATTATTAAGGTTACAAAAGCATTGAAAAACTGGTGGAAATTTTTTTTTGTCAATCACTTTGCCCCTTTCTTTGGACATTTCCCCTTCTGGGACTTAGCCGGGATTCACCGAAGGGCGCAAAAGCCAAAGGTGCCAACACATTTGTACATGCACATGCCTATGACTCTAAAATGCATCACGGCTAACCCTTGCATCAAGCCATCTCGTGCACCAACCTATCTGGCCCTGTTCTCTTCCCATCCCCTCACAAAGGGGAGCAGGACTTTTATACCACTAGGCATAGGAAGAAAAAGAGGGGTACTGAGGCCAGGGGGTGGTGTGAAAAGGCATAAGTCGATGCTGCACCAAGTGCAAATTGCATATTTCTCGTAATTGTCCAATAGTTTCCAGCGATTTGAAAATTTGAAGGTCAACAATTTTAATTTCCCAACCTACAGGGCAGAGTACTCCCCTCCCACATGACCTGAACATTCTCACAGGAGTACGTGAGTCATACTCTGGGTCATGGGGTCTATTTTCAGTGGAAAGTGGTGATAAGGTGTGGAGAGCTGCTCTTGCTTGATAGTGGGTTTTTACTTGATATTTGCCCTGGACTCGTCACGCATGAGTATACATTGGAAGTTTTGCTTAATTGTTACTGAAACCTGATATTTATAATTGCAACTGGACTTGTGTTTCTAAATAAAATTCTTACGATAATTAATAATTTGTCTTGTCTTGTAAATTTTTCGGTACTCACCAAATTGATTGAACTTGTAGTGGTTCGAGGGGAGCATCCATTTCAGAGTTTAGAATTTAGTTTCAGAATCTATCGGAGTGAGAGGTTACAAACTTTTCATCGCCTCCATCTATTCCACTCTGACCTATGTCACCAGTTTACGCCTTTCCCATTGCTAATACATATCTTATCCAGAGGCATAGCTAGGGGTGGAGGGGGAGGCAGTTCACACCTGGTAGCATTCTTTGGGTGAGCACTTTAGGTGGGGTCCCTCTCCCACCTGGAGAAAATGTTATTTGCACACACACAACCTGAGATTTTCTTTCATACCCAAAGTATTAAAAATTGAAAAATCTGTAGGGGGAAGGTGAGGGAGAGAAATACATTCGAATTGTACCAGGTGGCACCGAATCTAGCTACACCCACTGTTTTTATCCTAACCCAGTTTTCAGCATAGAACATACCTGTACACAGAATAAATAATATTAATAGGTGCTTCAGCAGATAATTTTAAAGTCAGGTGTCAGTTAATAAAAATTAAAAAAACCATGGAGTTAAGTAACTTCCATGAAGTGAGGCCTGAATTGTTGGAGTTTATACTAATTTTCTCATTAAAGATAAGTATTTTTCTTATCTTTAATAAAATTTCTATATCTTAATAAACTTAACATAAATCACTCACATGTCCTGTGTGAGATTTAAATTTAGTAAGTGCTAACAAAGGACACTAATTTGTGGCACCAAAATTGCCTAGTCAGAAGACAATTGAATAGAGGGCTCTGATTCAAATCTGGAAGACATCTCTGGATGTCTTCAATAGCATGATTTTTCAGGCAGCAGATCTTCCTGAAACACCACAGGTTATACATTTTGAGAAAATGTGGGCTTATTCAGTCAAGGCCCAAAAATGCCAAGCGTAGACAATGATATTTTGACACCATGACCTCTAAGATTCCTTAATTTGATGCACAAGTAATGGGAATTATTGAGGCCATGATTCCACAACCTCGGTATATCTGAGGAATGACCGTTTTTAAATCTTACAGTATCCCCCCCCTGGTCTCCCTATCCTGACATACGAATTTCACTCATCAAAGGGTTTTGTATGAGGTAAAATATAAAATAAACCTTGGGGTTGATTAATGTGAGAGTAGCCACTCTGAAGATTTAGTGCACACTAGGTGACTAGCTAAATCTGGGCTAAAATTTCTACAGATAAAATTTAATAACATTGAAGGAATTATTTCTCAGTATGAATTTCCTCTGATCTATCATGTCAAGTTATTAGCAGAATAAAACTACTCAAGAATTTGATAGATTTAGGCACAACTTTGTTGAAATCCATGATCATGCAATTTTTTAACCTTTCCATGGATTTTTATTTCTCTACGACTATTTTCGTTGCAAAGACCTTATGTCACATTTGCAACGAAACCAGTCATAGTGAAATAAAAATCTGCGGAAAGAATACTAAGTTTTTCATTATTTTTAGACTATTTAATAAATTTTGACATAGTAGTAAGACTGTAAACTTCCATGTCTTAGTCTCTCTATGGAATACCAAACCAAAGATTTTTTTAAATATTTCACACACAACTCAATTATGACTACAGAATACCCTAAAATATTTACCCTGACCATTATTCATGTTGAAAAGGCTCTATTCAGATCAGATCCAAGTCTTCAGAACATGGACCATAAATCACAAAACATTTGAAATAAAACACCTATTTTCATGTAGGCCAAGGAAATATGAAAATTCCAATGGATATCCAAACACATACTATGTTCTATACTATGAAATCCACTCAAAAAACTTCATTTATCTCAGCTCACTCCATTCCAAAAATAGAGCTGATTGCTCATCTGACACACACTGTTAGAGCAAAGACATTGGATTTAGGTAATTGATGTGGTTGCCGTGGCAACCTCACCCAGTTTAGTCTTCCAACTGGTGCTCCCAAAGTTTCAAGTATTTGCATACTTATTAAATTCTACATGGAAAACATTAAAATAATTTCCTGAGAATATAAATTGCACATACAATATAATTTTGTACAATTTCAATGAACTCATAGATGTATGATGAATTGTCATATACTCTACTTACTAGTTGATAATAAAGATTGAATGAAATTATGGTTCCATGTGTTACATAGTGTTTTACCTAACGCCAAGCCATCTCAATTATTTTTTTGATCAGCACTAGCACATGCGAGCAGGCACTTTCTCAAAACTAAAAAATCTTCATTTTCATCAAGTGTTCCTGAATTGCACACCTTATTTCAGTCTTTTCGCTATTACCCTTCCCCTGAATTGCTGAAGAAACCAAGTGATTCTCAACTTTTTCTTGATTTCCTTGACTGAATGTCTACCTTGGCAAAGTGGCATTTCCCTGGATAGCCACTTGTTACTCCATTCTATTTCATGGTCACCTGCCTATACAAACGATTCCCTCCCATGTCTTCTCAGGGTCCAGTCCAATAAATCAATCAATTATCCTCCCCCTTTACCAGCTCTACTGACAATAGTTCTTATTGAGTTGGGGAATACCTTTTCAAGACGAGATATGTACCTTCATTGCCAAGACTTATTTTAGCATGAGCAATAGTTCATCAAATTTTTCAAGGCTGGATGGAATTAGCCATTTGTAATCCAAAAGAGCAACATCCCCCTCATGCATTAATTTTTTAGCAAAACTGGTTTTAAAATATCCTTAATTTCACTTTATAATCTATTTAGTGTAATCATCTTTGAGCTAAGGATAATAATTTCATTATATGGATTCTTTGAGAAAACAATACTTGCAACAAATCCAGCAGGAGTGCTTACAATCAATTTGGGGTCTTCAGTTGCTTGAAATCATGTTTTCTTGAAAATGCAACATAAAGTATAAAAAGTGCCTTCAAATTACTTTACAAATTTTTCCTACTCCATTACTAATGATTTCACACCTTTGAGCTTTTATACTTCCATTTTGTAATTTTAGGACTCATTTTATACTTGGGCAGATATTTAACTTTGAGACATCACGAGATCTCACCTCCTCTCCCATCCTCCAATTTTATCCAGTGATACAAAACACTTGCTAACCTGGAGATGTATTTTCGACATTTGACACATTTTGAATGCCTACAGAGCTTCAACATGCTTCTCTTGAGGTTCTCCCTAGATTTTCATCATTAACTTTTACACTGTTAATAAAGTTGGACCATAGCAGTTTTGCAATGTTAATGCTTGTCTAACTTCTCCATCACCTGTTAGTGGCTATAGAAATGTATGCAACTGGCAGTAAAGCGAGAATAGTTGAAAGTAATACTTCACCCATGATGGGATATGAATTGGTAAATATTCATAGAGAAAATAAATTAAACAATAATGAAATTAACGCAAATTTATCAATAAACATTACAAGGCGCATACATAAATAAGTATTCAAACATTTTTTTTATTTCAAACATTAACCATCACTTGACCTCTCCAGTTAAAAAAATTAACTCAAATTCTTATTTACGGAACTAAAATATAGTTCACATTCATTTTTACTCGCAACAACTATCTCAAGTGAATAAAGAAAGATGGTATATGCTGGCAAAATAAAGAAAAACGGAATGATCACATGTAAAACACAGAACAAAGGAAACATTTAATGACTAAATGAAGAGCCCTAAATGTTAAAATAATGAGTTGGAATATACCCATTTTGAATCCTGAATGACCTTCATGTAACATTCAGTTAAACCAGATTGAAAATTAAAATGTGAACACTTTTTCAATAAGGCACAGTGTCATGAAATATATAGCAAAATGGGACAATGTAGTGAAAAAAGGATAAATGCAGACTTTCAGCAAAATTTCAAACCAACTCATTGCCCTAATGGTTCCTACAATATACCACAGTATATTATTTTCACCAGCACTGTTTGCTAAATTTTGGACATTGTAACAAAATTCTATCATCATAAAAGGTGATATATAGCTGGAGTCCTTGAAATCAGGATATTTTCTTGCGCCTAGAGTATATAAAAATTTTACTACCATTACGTAAGAAATAATTAACATAGGGTAGGGAATTAGGGGTCGGTATCTGACCACTCGCCGATGTCTGACCCTAGGCCTAGGTCTTGGATTAGGCCTAGGTCTTGGACTAGGCCTCGGACTAAGCCCAGGCCTGGTTCTTCTAGACTGGACATTTACATCCACATTTGCGCTAGCCACATTAGTTTCCCTTCCAGGGCTGCTATCAGGTACATATGGGGCCATAAGACCCATAGGAATTTCATCAGAAAGAATTTCAGCTACACCTAGAATGCCATTGAAAAAATTCATAAACTCCTTCACAGTACTGAATTTTTTCAATAATCCCAAGAGATCAAAACATGAAGAAGTTACAGGAATGTAATTTGTGAGAGAAAAAACACTTGCCTGGCGATCGGCCAAGTATGCGACGCAATCTTGCATCACCCCTTGTAAGAACTCTTCTTCGTCTTTCCTCTGGAGTTAAGGCCACAGTCGGCTGCAATTGATCATTTTCTTCATCTTTACGTTCTGATGATACCGCACGACACATGGAAGCAAACAAAAACAGAAAATAAACATTTTTATACAGCAAACATTATTCAAGACATTAATGTCATGAATGTTTCAAATGGTTTTTATGCATGGTTCGGTAAAACAGTTTTTAAAAGTCCATTAGTCAATAAAATATTGAACATGAATTTGGTATTCAGCCATTATGATTTGAATATTAATGGAAATTTGAATCTTGGAGGCAACCTTATCTTTAAATAATTTAGTGCTTCGGTGGCTTATACAATATTTGCAGTGTACAATGCCCAGAGTTGCTGGTGGACCTGAAAACCAATTCACCAGTTCTGTCTACTCTGGCAGACTACATTTTCCCATTAACTACACATTAGGTATTACCGTATTTACTTGTGTAAGCCGTGCCCTCAAGTATCCCACACACTCCCACTTTTGGGCAGGTCCCGGAGGGAAAAATGTTTTTGTCAAAAAATTAATTTTTGCCCCTGAACCCTCTTTTTGTCATAACCTGAAAGGATGTTCTTTAGTAAAATTTCTGTCCTCAAGTTTTGCATTTATGTATGTACGTATTACTTAGGAATTTATTCGGTTAAGTGTTAATATCGTCCTTATGCACGGCCTCTTTTATTATGAATCTATTTCTCTTAACCTTATCTTACAGTAATCACAGTTATTGGAATCACATCATTCAACTTTACAAATGGCAT
>LYUA01000528.1:336473-348303 GCA_002093875.1 Calopteryx splendens | reverse complement strand
TGTCTACATGTTTACTGATGCAAAATTTTGGAGAAACAAGCAACAAGAAAAAGGGGAAAAAATGTGCGATGCTAAAAATAGGAATGAGAAAATAAGGTTCGCGGCTTACACAAAATTCTGGAGTATTCGTGTAAGCCACGCACCCCCTTTTTTTCACCGGCATTTTAGGAAAAGAGGTGCACAGCTTACACGAGTAAATACGGTAGCACTTTTAATACCAGTGGGCCAATCTATGAGCCTTCACTGCTTGTGCAAAAACTGCCATGGGCTGATCTACTGGCCCCCTTTGTTTACTTTGAATAATGTGCCTTAATGACAAAATAGACCATAAACCCCAAACATATTGTCAACATTGACATAAATATGAAATTAGAGAGGCTGAGACAATATAGAAGTCTGGCAGAATCTTCA
Organism: Calopteryx splendens; assembly: GCA_002093875.1. NCBI lineage: Eukaryota > Metazoa > Arthropoda > Insecta > Odonata > Calopterygidae > Calopteryx > Calopteryx splendens. Next base: position 347,892 of record LYUA01000528.1, on the reverse strand, counting down.
GAACAAACATTAGGCTTAAAGAAACTAATTTTAGAAAAAAAACATATGCTTGTATGCTATTACTATGAAAGACTGTGGGATAATCCATTGATGGTTTCTATTAAAACATTAAATATGCATGACTGCCTATGTATAACATCCAATATTAGTTGTAAGAATCTTGGTGAGTGAAAAAAGAGTTTCATGCATTAAGTACCTTTAAGGACAGAAATTGAAAAGAACTTTTTAACTGTTATTATGGCAAATTAATTGTTAGTAAAATATAATACAGTGAGTTAGGTCATTGATGAATAAAAATGATACAATAATATAGTTGGAATCAGGTGTTGCTACTGTTATGAAGTTAATACACTACGTCCTCTGTCAGAGATTATTATCTTACAAGGAGACATACTTCAGGTTATTTATAAATACATATACAGAAACACAATTAGTAATTGAAGCATAACAAAAATTAGGAAATTGATATTTGTTCTTTAAAATGCCTGGAGATTTTAACACACATATATACTGCATTAATTGCTTTTAAAACACTGATGCTTGTTTTTCTGGTTCAAATTTTGAGATTATTTGTTATACTATTTTGTCCTTCATTTTGTTTTCCAAGAAGTCCAAAATGTTTTTTTCAATCTGGGCATTTTATTTGGAAAAATAACAGTGGTAACAGCACAGTATTGTGCACAGATGAGTTTTATTGGTGTTCATTCTTCAACAAGCTTCAATTATTTTGAATATTTTGCTAAATCCAAATCCTTTATTGCTTTCCATACTACTATTCTCACTTGAAAAAAGCACCTGAAAAATTTTATTTTATTTAAACAACAGAAGAGCATTAACTAACTGCAGAGCACCAATTTCTTTTGAAAAGAGGCATTTCCTGAAACAGCCAGCATAGTAGACCCTCCAGGCATTGGTAGCAGATGGATAAGGAGACAACTCACTACTTGATGCACATCACAGAAAGTTTGTATACATTTTTTTCTCTATTTACAATGCAAAAATCTTATTAGCAAAGTTTGCATTAAGAATTAACTTATATGAATGAAAATTCATTTGAAGAATTATAAACCTGGTCTGGTTTTTTAGTATATCACTTGAAAAACTCAAACCATGCGATCTTTTCTCCAAAAGTAGATATACAACCAAACACTTTCATGCTTGTGTTCAAAAACTACCAAATCAACTGCATCCTTTTGAATTTCTGGCATTCTACAATGAATAAACTTTGATTTAGTTGATAGTTTTTTAACGCAACAATTCCATCTCATCCCTCGAATGTAAACATTAAAATACGTTGATTGGTAATTTTTGTAAAATCTAACCCGAAAAATCACAGGGTGTTTTATAGGCTGGTGCATCCTGTGATCCAGGAATTGAGGTACATGCTTATTGAATTGCAGTAAAAAAAGACCAACTACCATGTGATATGCATTTCTCACTGACTTTTGGAGTGTCAAACAAAAAAAAACTCCAGAAACAGATTTACATCACCGTGAAAAAGATAACACAATTGAAATAAGAATCAAAAACATGAGCACACCACTCACAAAATGACAATGATATCAGTGCGAAGTAATAGGGAGTAGTAGTACACAGTAATAAGAAAAGAAATATTATGGATTTTAGGAGGAAATTGAAACATTTTCATGACTGACATACCCATGTTACTCCACATTTCCCTGAGGTCGTGACATCTTCCATAGGTTTCTGTGTCAGTCTACCTTCCCCTTGTAATCCCTTCCCTCTGCTCTGCTACTTTCCAAAATAACAGCGGAGTAATAGTATCAGAGGAGGGCCTTCCCAATAGCCCTTTCTTTGAGCAGATGGCTGATTGAATGCTCTCTTGTAGCATAATTTTTACAAATAGATGAGGGTCATTTGCTAACTTTCAACACCCAGATAGTTCAAATAAGCATCCAAGCTTCAGAAATGAAATTTCTATGGTAACACTTTATGAAAACTGTGAAGGAATCTGATATTTATTAAGTTACATAATGAACACTTACAGAAATGACCAGATGAAATTGCCTCAATGAAAATTAAAAATGTATTGTGTAAAATGTAAAAATGTGTTGAATAACATTGGATTCAGCTGTAACTATCATTATTTTCGACAAGACAAAAATACAGCATCCCTCTTACAGTTTAAATCAGAATAACTTTCACCACTTCCGGCATGACCTGGAGGAAGAAATTAGGAGGAAGTAATAGGAAAAGTCAATTTTCTACTAATGAGCTTGTTTTTAAAACTTGTGTGTGATAAAGTTTCATCACCTATTCCCCCACTGCATTTCCCTTGGAGTGTGTTAATTAGAAAATGTAATGACATAAGCTTTTCTTGAGTTCCATAGGGTTTCCAGTCAACACGTAAAATGAAAGGAAGCAGCAATTGCAAATGTGGGTGAAAAGAGCTTGAAGAATTTCTTTTCCACTATTATATTACCAAAATTATTGTATTGTTTGTTGAAGAAAAAAATAAGATACATAGTAATAATCAGTTTGAAGCCCTCTACTCTAAGTATATATGATAGAATGCCAATTGAATCAACACTGGCAACGTAAAAATATAAATTCTCCAGTAACTCCAGTTGCAAGAGTATGCAGGATGATGGCATCTGAAGTGAGAAGACAGCTTCTGGACATAAGAGTACGTAGGACAGCATTGAAGGGCTAGTTATATTCAACTCATTATAATGTGACATTATTCAGTAATACTCAAACTTTGACCCTACACATGAAAATTTACCACAAAGCATCAGAAAGCAGTTTCTGTGCAACTTTTTTCGAGGCCACTTCATTGCTGTCAAACAAGCCAATGATCTTTTCCCCACTCACAGTAACAGTTACAAGATTCAATCCTAGCCCCACATCTAGTTAAAATGGGAACAGTTGGCAAAAGAAAATTTGGGACCTTTGAATGATGCCACCTGCCATGGTATCTTCATAGAGACTTCTTCATGCACCAAATCAGCTGGTCAACTGCTGAGAAATTTCCCTGAACCACCTCAAAAACTTGTGCTAAACATGTTATGTGCATCATTTTTAGCATAAAAGAACAGGAAATTGTTGTGTTGGATACTGTTGGCATATTGAATAGTTAATTTACTACTGAGAAATTTATTTTCTCTAAATGGCCAGTTTATGAGAATATGTTCGCCATGGCCAATTTCTTCCATCATACCTACCACTATGCTTGCCATACATTGTCCTTAAGAGTCAGTTTTCTCATTCAATATCACCCTAATTTTCTTGTCTGCTTTTTTTCTTATTTTCAGCATGGTGTTTTCACAGCAGCAGCTTGCATTATTCTCCCTTAATATGGAAATCTGGAAAACATTTCCCGTTGTGTTTTTCTAAAGACTTGAGCAGTTTTGACTATCATCACCCAAGGTGATGCTTGCACAAATGAAGACAGAATATTTCTTGGTAAAACGCAATGTTTTAAGATGTGCTGCTTTGGCTTGCAACATCCCTTGGCTAGATCTCTACAGCTGAAGATGTACATGGTGTGCAATATAATCAGAAAATTACAGTACTTACACGAAATGTTTGTTGTGATATTAAAATAACAAGAGAGGATGTGATGAAAGTAATTTCAAAGAGCAGGAAGAAAAATAATTTCCATATCATAGATTAATTTGTTTATAGCAGTTTGATTTGTTGCCTAAAATAGTTTTCATTTATTTGATTACACAAGGTGTACTGCTTTTACTTCTTTTTCCTAGCATTAATTCCATTCAATTCCTACCCTGAATTCAAAATATGTGTAGGGTTCTATAGCTTATGTTTATTGAGGAATTTAGAAATGATTTTGCCATTTCATTTTAATAGTTTTACAGTACTACAAACGTATATGGGTGGGTAAGGGGAGGTGATTCCTCTTCAATAGCCTCTTCTACTCAAACTTCAACCTAGCCTTCACATGGTACACCCTAACTAACAGAGTATCATAGAGAGAGGAAGATGATAGTGACAAACACTGTTCAAACATCACAAAAAAAGGAAACGGTGGGAAATGCCATGACAGGACCTTTGACTGTGTCACCAGCTGGAGTGCATACAAATGCAAGAATTTTATAATGTAAAAATCATCTCAGACAAATGAGCCCGGGTCCCTAGATTTCCAGCTGAGTGCTTTAACCAGTACCAGGCATCCTCTAAAATCCCTGCATTCCCTGTCTAAAAAAATGATTTTTATACCATATAATTCCAGAATTTGGATTACAAAGGAGAACTATTCAAATTGAAAGCTCCCTGGGGACAGATATAGGAAACGGATGGAATCTATATGGATACAGAAATGTACCAGAATGGAGTACAACAAGTTTGCAGATTACCTGGAGCAGAAATTTATAATGACATGTTCTCCTTAGATCAAATCAGAACATCAGATTAAGGTAAAAATGGCTGTGATAAATTATAAATGGGACATGGAAAAGTTAAAAGGAAACATCTGCCAGAAGCTTGAGGTGGAGATAAGAAACATGAAGTTCCAGGAGTAGCAGAGAAATAATGGTAAAGCCCCAAAGAGTAATATAAAGAGTTTTTTTACAACAAAACAATTATAAAGGAAGAAAGAAATGGAAAAAACAGATTATAATACTGTGGGAAAAATGGACTAAGCAAGGAAGGAATGATTAGAGAAATAATGTACCATGTTGAAGAACTGGAGAAAATAGGAAGGTATGACCTAGCCTATAACATAGGAAAAGAAATCAGCTGGGATGGATGAGGGTTCACTAATGAAATTGAGGACAAAAAGGCATATTACTGAAGAAAGAAAAAGCAATTATGGCATAATGGAAAGAATACGTGAAAGATCTGCAAAAATCAAAAGACTAGACAAGTGACTTGAATGTAGGAGAAGAGTTAATGAAGCAAGACAACCTCTGAGGTGATGATTGTTAGTGCTAGATGAAGTGGCTGTAGCCACAAAAAATATGAAGGATAAGAAGCCACCAGACATAAAATGGGATGGGCTTGACACACATTTGTGTAATAAAACATACCGAAGCAGAGAGTGGCTGCAGGACTTCCTAAGGTCAGAAATTTTACCCCTGGCAAAAGAAAGGTACGAATAAGCTTGAAGAACATCAAACGATTAGTATCAATAAGCATGCAGCACAGACCTTGATCAGGATATAAAATAGAAGACTCTTGGGGAAAATGGAAGAGCTGAAGCAGTAGAGCAATTCAGGTTTAGAAGAGACATGGAGACAAGTTATGGGATGGGAGTGGTGCGGAGCATAAGAGAAAAATATTTGGAAAAAAGAAGACATTTAGGTTTATGTTTCGAAAACCTAGAGAAGAATTTTGATTTGTGTTCAGTGGAAAATATTGATGACTTTATGAAAAGAAAAAAGGGTGGATTGGGGGCACAGGAGGCTGATACGGACTTTATACATGGGTGAGGAAGCACCCATGAGGATAAAGAATCGGACTCATTTGATCAAAGTTGTTTATACAGGAAAAGGAGTCACACAAGGATGTTGCTTGCTGTTAACCCTGAATAATATACACACAGAACAAATGGCCTCTGAATGTTGGGAAGGGGACAAAGGGGAGGAGAGGAATGTGATTGTGGAGTGGATTTGTTGATGACATGGCATTAATGAAAAAATGAAAGATCCGAGGGAAATGCTGAAAAATTGAAGGGGATGGACCTACAGACTAAAATAAATAAAAAGAAAACAAAATTGATGAGAGTAGGAGAAGCTGAAATGATATGTTAGTCAAAAGTGTGACACTAGAACAGATGGATATCTGAGTAAAGAAATAACAGAGTTCTACAGAAGTGAAAGTGAAGTGAGAGTAAGAATAGGTATGGCTATGGAAGTAAATAGAGAAAAGTATTAAGTGGTAACAGTACTATGCCATTAGCAATTGAATTCAGGGTTTTTTTCTCAGGGTCTTAATAGGAGTTATTGGCTTACTGATGCTTGGTCCTGATGCACTAAAGGAAGGATAGAATAATTTGAGGTGCACCTCTCACCAAAATATGATGAGAGGGCATCATACTATGGGAAAGGTTGCCCCAAAGATTCTTAGATCCAAACATAAAAATGCTTTAAGTACCATTTTTGTATTTTTTATTACCTAGTTTACCACTACGTACTATCAAAAAATAAGTTCATCTCATTTTATTGCAAATAGGGGCACGGTAATCCAGTGGGTAGAGCTCTGGGCCACCGACTGGAGGGCCTAGGTTTGATTCCCGGTGACACCTCTGGGCACCCTCAGCTTCACCCAAGCTGTGTAACATATTTCAGGTACCAGTTCATCCTGGGAAATCAAACGTGGTCCAGGGAAATGAACTGGCCACCTTACCGTGATGTGTCTTAAAGTGTGTGGCAACCCGAATCATGACCCACTCCAGATGGGAGTGGTATCAAACCAACCTTCGGGTTGATTACTGTGATTTTGATAATTGCTAATATGTTGAATAACTCCTGTGAAATACTATGTGAAATCAATCAAAACAATCTAATTTTATTTTGAAATTAAATGTTTTTTTTATATTTCCAGCTCTGGCTTTAGCTATATTCATTTAAAGTTGTTTATTATTAATCACGTTTGTTAGGTTTAAATGGTAATGACAATGAAACCCCTAATATGATGATAAATAATACGATCATCCATGATAAAGGCAAAATATATTTGTGTGATTCATAATTTGTCATGGAAAAATTCATCCAGTCCAGTATCATTTAAAAATAAAGCAATTTTACTTCACCAGTGAATATGTGAGCCGACAATCTTAAGGGTCTTTAGTAGATCATAAAGTTGTTTGTTATAAGTGAATGCAATGAAATGATAGACATTTTAAACTGCAAGTGAGTAGATAAATATTTACTTGAATATTAGTAGCACATGTATACAGTAGACAATGGAAATACTGTATATACTCATGTATAGTTTGAACACCAATTTTTTCCCCAAAAATTTGGTTTGAAAAAGTGTAACTATACTTGAGCATACACGGTACTTAGAAATAAAGTCAACTTTAACAATAACTGCTGAAGGTAATCCATTCCCTATGGTTGCTGGTTAGATCTAAAGGTTAGTTAGTAGAAGGTACCTATCATTCACATTCTCAGTTACTCACCAGATGTAGGTATGCTGAACTTCAAGTACAAAGTTCTATAAAACATGCTCCTCATAGGAACATTCAAATCAAGTACCATTCCTTGAAAATTTAGCTTGGATCTACCCTTGCATTTATAGTGTATTGAGTACTCATGCGAAGAGCTGCATTCCTAGCACCTCTTCCTTCCATCTTTCTCTGACTGAAAGAGTGGAATATTGTGAATGTCAAAACATAAAGTAAGAGTTTTCATGAAATTATGCCAGGAGCAAAGCTATTGACTCTACAATTGGGTTAAGTGCTCACCCATTTTTCTTATTTAACTAACTGCATTCTCAAAAAAAACATTATTGGCTGTTTTTGACATTGATATACTCGTTTTACAATTACTGCTATTTAACCAGAAATATATTAGGCAAACAGACAAACTATGGAAAAGAAAAGCAATGAACAACTCCATTCCTGACATATCCAATTTCCTTACCATGAGAATACTCATTCCACCAAAAGTCCTAACCAGTTCTATTTTTGCCAAGTCAAAACAAAAGTACCTTTTCAGTGAAAAATTAATGCCTCAATGATAACATACAATCCTCTGGTAATTTAAAGCTAAGTGAAGTGCCAGCAGTAATTTCAACAGTAAAACTGCATAACACAAACAAACCATACAAATGCTTATTGGGCCAAAGCTCATTTACCATCCATCTTTGACACTTCTCTAAAATTATATGATCAGTGAAGAAGGAGATGAAGTCTTTCTATACTTTTCATTAACTGTTAATTGCAATGTGCATCATTCAAAGAACTTAGATAAAAATTACAATTGCTAAATCAAAGAGTTAAATGTATATCAGGTAAAATTACATGGCATATTACATACACACTCAAATTAAATCTCCTATAAGGAGTAAAATGCAGATATATTATGGGTCTTAGGAGATTCCAGTTTGGGTTTAGGAGGGGTTTTTAGAAAAAAGAAAATTGGAGAGAGAGACAATGCATTACAGAAAATGAAATCAAATACGGCTGTGGTGATAGATAAAATCCCTGCAGAGCTACTCAATATTTTATGAAAACATGGAAGAAAGTTTTAAAGGGGCAATTAGCAGCATTTATGAAGGTAGGAGGCCAGAGCACTTTATAAGATCTGTATTAATTCCCATTCCAAAAAAGGGAAAAGCAGCAGTATGCGGAGATTATAGGACAATAAGTTTAATTTTGAATCCAGCAAACACAGTACTCAGGATCATTAATAAGAGAATGGAGAAGAGGGGAAACGATTACTTACAAGAGGATCAGTCTGGGTATAGAAAGGGTAGGGGTAGGTGTGATGATAGTAACAATCATATTGATAGAAAGAAATATAGAATTTAACAGGATGTATTTGTTTGCTTCACGGAATCCGAGAAGACATTGAACAGTATAAGTTGGGAACCTGTAATCAGCAAATTGTAGATGATACGAGTAGACTAGAGGGACAGGCAACTCATTTGAATCCTGCACATGTCTTGGATTGCACAAGTGTGGGGAACACATGGGAGGGTAGGATGGGCAGACAGGAGAGTGAGATAGGGTCATCCACTACTCATGCACAGATGTTAAGAAAGACATGGGAAGGGCTGGAGATGGGAATTAACGGATGTAGAAAACTGATCAAGTTGAATTTTCAGGCAATCAAAAGTTAGTTTGCCAGTTGACCATGGGATTGCAATCATAGCTTGGTGAATTCCAGAAAGTGTGACATATGATGAGAATCATTGAGAACAAAAATGAAAGCAATGAGTTTCTCAAGAAATAGGAAGGTTAAGATAAACATTGAAGTAGGAGGATATAAACTATAGAGCATGCACAAATGTTTAAGACCAGCGGTCACCAACCATTTGGACCTCCCATATCACTAAACTCACAAACACCCACACAAAACAAACGCCAAAGTTTTCTTGAGGACCACTGTTGTTGACCACTGTTTTGATGAAGGTGGGAAAAGCTCCAAAGACATTAGAGGAATAATTGTGTTTGAGGCTAATACGAAGAGGCAAGAGTTGACATCAAATATATTAAGAAAAAGAGCAAAGAAAATATTAGTGAAATGATATGGACCATAGTATTGTATGACAAGGAAATTTGGTTGAGCCAAAATGATGAGTGTAAGTTTGAGGCTTTAGAGTTGTGAGTGTGGAGAAGAATGGGAAAAGTGAACTGGACCGAAAGAAAAACAAAGAATTTGTTGGCTTGGGAGGGGAAGGAAGGAATTTGTTGGGATAGATTCAAAGGTGACAGGAAAAGTATGCATGGCTATTGAGTAGCAATGGATTGCTGAATACTGTGATGGATGGGAGAGTTAGAACAGAGAGGTAAAGGGAGGAAAATATTAAAAGGCAGATATAAATTTCAAAGTTTAAAAATTATTATTTGCAGTGCTGAGTTTCACAACATTTAAGTGTTAGTCATGTAGCAGTAGTGTCCTCCAAAAACTTTTATTAACTGGTAGTCCAAAATTCATTACAATAGGAGATATTCATTAAAAATACACAAACGATGTGCAGTGCGAAAACTGTGGCTACCGGAGAAATTTAAAAATCCCAATACGTTTTTTCCAACACTAACAGATTGGTACCACAGAATGCGGAACTAATACACGCTGACCGTCGTTTGTGACTGGAATACGAAGTCTTACCAGGATTCCTGACGAATGGGTTCATATCTTCAATTTCTGATTCCTGATGACCAAATGAATCATCGATGAATTCAGCCATAATTAGATCTTTGGCGCTTATTCCAACAAACAACCTGAAAATGCAAAGAAAATAGTAAACTTAACTTCATATACATAAAGCATAAAACTACATGAATGCGTAACACTGCGCAATGACAATTCTGCAAAAATGGCATTTATTCAGTAAAGAAAACTAAGGATGCTAATAACATCGATAGCAAGCTACAACCGACACAAAGAATATATTGAAAAACGATAAAATTAAAACAAAAAGAAAGTCATGGTAAGACATGGTTTCCGAAAATTAATCTAATGAAATGACACCGGAGAATTTAAAAATTAAGTAGTACGGCCGGCATCTCAACATGCATAGTACAACACAATAAAGCAATAAAACCATCCTAAAACTTCATTATTTTTAATTCAAATAAGATATGTAATTTGTTTGACGGACTAATAACAAAGGCATAGAAAGGTAATCGCGAACACATAAAATTAACAATACTTGTCACAGAGATTGATCACAAGATCGTATGACATCTACGATGAATCTTAATTATTAATAAACTTAATTACATTAAACTCCGAATCCTAATGTAGTTCATAAAAGCAATCATTTATAAAGTTACTTTAAGTTCTCATACTCACTAAATATAACCAACTAAAGAACCACGAGGGTTATGGCGCCAATGCACTATACGCTACTAATTCTCATAACTTCCGTAACTGCCCATGTGCCCATTACATTTCCGCAACTCAATTGTTTAGTCGTTTTCATTGTTCATAAGTGCTAGCCCCGGGCACTTGAAACCTTTCTAGTAGAATTAAGAGGTTATCCTCAGTGGGTTGGTGACTTAAAAATGTTCTATTACAAAAATGCGTTGGTCAATATGGGTTTAATATTTATTATTCGTTAAAAGAGTGGGTTTTGTTTCTTTATAGTTTTCTGATTGTGAAATTAAGGGTCTTTAATCTACGAGTAGAGTGAACCCATTGCAAAAAAGACATGTTTATTTGCTGATACACGAATGTATTATGTACATAATATAATTATAACCTCCGAGAAACCAAGCAAATTTCATACTTATATCATAGGTATTGTTATAGGCACAGATCTATCATCAAATTGCATTCGTTATGAAGGGGAATATGCAAAAAATATCTGTTATGGACTACATTTTGTGAACTTGCACACAACACAGTCAGTGCCTATTAACCCGACTCGGTCTTACACAAAAATCGAAAAGCCTCCTCAATCGGTCGTATACTTACTTACGTCCTTCATTTCACTTACCATTCGGCTTTTAGCTGTGTAAATATAAGTGATAGAATATTTATAATATTAATAGTCGACAATACTAACTTAGGGAATGGTTGAATATAGTATGGTGTAGTTTTTATTCTCTGGAATTTATTTTTTGTGTCATTGAATATGAAATTGCTGAAACAAATTGTACCACTTAATCTAATTCATATTTGCCATCTATTTCTAAACTTTATGGTAAGTATTATGAATATAAAGACATGCAATTTTCCACTAAATAAAATATTTATCACTACCCGTGTTTCATCATCATCAGGTGACCTGATGATGATGTTGTAACATTGAAACCCGGGTA
>LYUA01000528.1:309297-325786 GCA_002093875.1 Calopteryx splendens | reverse complement strand
AGAGGGGCGGTCACTACCCTGGAAACTCAAATTATCAGAAGATACAGAGAAAGATTGTATCCCTGCAGAATTATTAAAGTGCTTAGGATGACATGGAAGAAAGAATTTTTAACTGGTAGTTTGTAGCATTTATGATAGTGGAGTGTGGCCAGGAGACTTTGTTAAAGCAATATTAATTCTCATCCCAAATAAAGGAAAAGCAGCAGTATGTGAGGACTATAGGACAATTAGTTGATTTTGCATGCAGCAAATAGGCATAGGAGTAAAAGTAGGTCAGGAACTTATCAAATCAGTCAGGTTTGCAGAGTATCAATGGTGAAGATAGTGAATGGTCAGGAAAGCAAGTCTGACTTTCTCCTTGATTTGTACTTAAATCTGGGTGCTGTATATGGTCAATGTATTTTAGGGTATTTTCATTACATAATAGCTTCATTTGTACCTGTGCAGGAACAGGAGAATTTCTCTTTGTTAGCGTTGCTTCACAATTTTCTAATTCCAATATTATTTTCTCCTTCCACACTCTCTGATTTGTCCAACGACTGTATAATCACTCTCCCCCAACTGATGTAAGACTCAACTTGTTTTAAATGTTTTTAATTGCATAAAGAGGTTGATGAAATTGACATATTAACATGATATTCCTTTAAAGTGAAATTTTAATTTCCACATCAAGTCATAAATGAGAAAACCCTATTCTTCAGTAGGTCAAGAATCCTTGTGTTGCATAGATACTCAACAACTCATTTCTCATTATAACCAAAGAATTTCCTTCCAATTTAAGCATGAAGAACGTGGTGCCTACTTCCAATTGGTTGGCTGAGTGGTGGTCACTCAAATGATTGTGGCTCACTCAGCTTCAAGTGAACCTTTCCAAATTCCACCCGAGACACTTGACCACCACTTGCTTGATCCCATTGCATTGCTTTGCCCATTGCTTGAAGCATTTGATAGTAACCTTGAATCGGAGTTTTAAGCAACTTTTTCCATAGGATTTGCACATCTGTAATCTCAGGTGCTTTGCATGTACCTTTTTATGCACATAGTTTCTTTATTATGTAAACCATTCTTTGGCATGTCATCCATTTTTATAATGTGATTGGACATCATATTAATATCATTATCATTTTTATAATTTATTTCTTGTTTTTAGCTTTATTTAAGAGATATCTGGGACAGTTAGTCTTTCCATTGAGGTTACTATTCACAATGGTGGTAGATGATAATTTCTTGGTTCAGGGGCTGCCATTGACATTTATTTTAGGGACAAGAACCCGTGAACAGTGTTGGAGGTTCTGAGTATTGGAACTTGTGGGCAGTTCCATGTATTTTATCCTTTTGCACTGTGCATGAATGGCAGTTCTGCACATATATGTTCTCCTTTGAATATAACAAATCCTTAGTTACCAACACATGCTTATCTTTATCCAAATTCATCCATGATATTTAGGAACATAGGTTTGGTGAAATATGCTTAAATTCTGATCACTAAACCTATTTTTTTCCTAGGTATTATATATATTCTTTGAAATTTCCTCTTTCCTTCCAGCAGTCCTTTTTCATTTCAGAATGAGCCCCAGCAAGGGGTTGGGCAATTAAGCCTCCTTGATTTTGAATGATCCTATCAATTTCAGATAAACTATGATTTTTTGTTAATTTAAACTCATCATGAATATTTGCTGGAAGAAAATGACTTCCTTGGAAAAGAAGAGGATGAAAGTAGTAGTATTACTCAATAAGAAAGTTTCTGAGAAATGGAATATTCTGGCCAAACCAGTAGCAGTAAAAACTTCTATTGATAGATGGTACTTGGTGTGTGCTTCGGCTGACAGTCGGCCAAGTGGAATCTTAGTGGGTGCATGTGTTTCTCAGTTTTAGTTGCTTGTGCTACACTGTGTTCTCTCTCTGCGAATTCTGAAATGGCTGATGTGAAGGAGTTAAGGTTATCTGCATTGAGTTATACTTCAAACTCGAGAAAACCTCTGCTGAAACCCACCAAATGCTATAGGAGGTTTTTGGTGAGGTAGCTCTAAGTCAAGCAAGAATATTTGAGTGGTTAACGCATTTCAAAGATGGCCGGGAGTCTGTGGAGGATGTCAGGTTGGCTGTCGTCATGGTCAACTCCAGAAAGGGTCACAAAAGTGCATGAAGTGATCCTAGAGGACTAAAGATGGACAAGTCATGATATTTTTAATTGTGTTGGACTGTCATACCAAGTAGCAGTTTGGGACGACACAAACTTCCTGTCCCAAGTCATAACTGCTGAAGAATCATGAGTGTATGGTTATGACCCTGACACAAAGCAATCTTCACAGTGGAAGACATTTTGGCAGTGTTACCTAGTGGCAGAAGTTAGTACAGCTTCTAGTTTGGGTGGAATATTAAAATTCTCAGAAATTTTGGTACCACCTCGTATTTCAATATGATGACACTCATGCTTTTCAACTTCTCTAATCATTTCAATTCAAGGGGTGATTCAAGCAATGGGAGAGTACCCTGCGAAGAAACTTAAAAGGCTCGGAGTTAATATAAGTTTAACAATCAATTAAACAGTCAATATGCATATGGTTTGACATGTAGGGTAAAAAATATATAAATCAACTGAAGACGTTTTTTTACTTCACTTATGAATTTTGGGTTTTCTGTCCCTCTGATTTTGATCCGGTTTCAGCAGACATTTGAGTGTCTCTACAAGTGACATGAAATGTGGGTGCCTAAATCAGAGAAATCATAAGGGTGTAATTAAATTTGGTCACTATAATTGGTGCTGAAGTATGAGACAAGATTAGGAATGGAAAACAACTGGTGAATGAAAGTGAAATAACGCGAAGGGCTGTTTTATCCGTTTGGTCATGTGAAGAGGACAATAAGGTTAAATATGGGAAGTGAATAGTTTAAGTGGGAAGTACTCAAGTTTTATTTGATTCCATTTTATGAGACTTTAAAAATGCAAAGAAATAGAAAACTCATGGAAATTTAAAGTGTCATAGGTTCATATTATAAAATTTATCATTATTGCTTGACCAAGAAAGAAATGAATCGGCATTAAATTACATATTTATTAAATTACCCATTTATGTATTTATCACTACATATAATATCTCAGCATATGCTGTATAAACAGGTTGAATGCATCATAAAAACCAAATTGCATAATTGGCTATAAATCAAGGCAATCTGCTTGATCCAAGAATTTTTTGAGACTGACTCTAGTAATTTGGTTTTCTAAATGTTAAATATGATATCTATTGTGGTATATAACCATTTTATGATAAATGATGACCATGATTATCATAGGTTATCTTCTACTGCAGATTTCAGGTGTCTTTTCTTCACCTCTCTTTGTCCTCTGGTACCCTCTTCATGTTGGCATGTTGTCTTTCAAAATTCAATCTTTTCTCCATCTCTTTTCCATAATGACTATATTCAAAATCCATAGAGACAAAAAGAACTACAAATGGATAAGTATTTACTAAAAAAGAAGTAATGAAGGAGAAGAAAATATGAAGGGTGTCATTAGTTGGACATATTGCAATTTCATTTACTGTGAAAATGATAGAATATTTAATGTTGAGACCCTCTTAAAAGATTCCATTTTTTTACCTTCCATGTGGATTAAAAATATGAAGTGCTGCCAAAATAACTTGGAAGATCTACAGGTCAAATGGTCTCATGGTGTGGCGATTGTTTGTGTGAATTCCTCTATTATGGTTGTAGATCAAGGAAGGGGCATGGTAATGTAGGAGGTAGTGCTTTCTGCTGCCAACTGAAGGGCCCAGGTTGGATTACAGATGACTTTGGATGACCTCACCTTCACACAAGGTGAGTGATTTTTCAGGTTCCATATCTTCCTGCCTCACCCTCTCGCATGGACTATTACCTTACATGGTGGGAGGGCTTGTGTGTTCTCATGACCCCTAGAGCAGTGCTGGTGCGAGCATGAATATTGCTTCTGAATGGGTCACCCATAGGTCAAAGGGTAGGAGCCAGATGAAAGGTAGTCCATGCATGCCTGCCTTAACTGGTAGATTACCATTAATATAAATATCTTCCTGGTAAACTGCAGGTGGCACATCAAAAATAACTGACCCCCTATCCTGATGTGTGAATTTTTACTGTAGGGGCTAGTATGAGGTGAGTTCAGGCTGATTGCTGTGGTTTTACTAGATTCATTCTGCAATAGTTTAAAAAATAAATGGTGAAAGCATTAATACAAACCTGTTTTTCTACAGTAAGCATTTTTGGAGAGCTCTTTTATGCATTAACAAATTCAATACTACCAATCATACCCATTTGCGGTCAGCATGTGTACCTTAATCACTCAACCATTACTGGAACGATAAATACGACTTAATTGAACCTAATCCCACATATTCTGAAATCAAATACAATTCATTTTTAACATTTCATCAATATTTATTTGAAACCACATGTCATGGGAATCAAAATATGCATACGTTTATAAACATTCTGAATTACTTCTGTAATAAGTAAACATTTTTTTTCATCTGCCTCAACTTGTGTCACTTTTCACATACATAGTAAACACAATTTATAAACAGTAGAAAAACTTTCCTTTGCCTAATTAGGTCCATGAGCCTAGGGGGCTAAGTTTGTTAATGTTTCCAAATTTTCCATTTTGGTGAACATAGTGCATGAGGTGAAGTAGAATAATTTGGAATGGTCAGCTTGTAATAATTGGTAGAAAATACATTTTATATTTCATTGTTTCTCATGCAATTTTCCAAATGTAGTCAGTCTGCAAAATGTATGGTGATGAAACAGTTTCATAGTCTTAAAAGATTAATTCTGAGTCTTAAAAGTTAATCATTGAGCTTTGATTATGCATCTTCACCCATTTGGTTTCAAAGTAAAAAACAAAAAACTTTCATTGAAATCCCATAAAGCATATGCCATTGAATGTGTATGATATTTTAAAAGTTGATGATCACATTCTCCTACAGCTATTGCAAAAAAATAAATATAACATATAGGTAATGCCCTTAACAACTCATGTCACATATCTCCATGCCTTTGGTCATTTTTTTCACAGCTGATGCCTCTTGGTAGGTACTTCATTAGTCGCAATTGACTTGCTTTTGATGCTGTATAAATATTGACATTGCTTTTCAATTCTAGGTCTATTTCACACTAAATGCATTATAGCTCTAAAAATTAGTGTCTAGATCTTAATTGATTAGCAAAATCTGCTTGCATTACAAATGTCATATTTCATGACATTTTATAACACAGAAACAGGAGGCAACATGTGCCTAGAGCCTTGAGCACACACAAAGTAAATAACACTAATAAACTTTAAATTCACATCTAGAAAAGTTATTTTTTATGGATGTATATAGCACATTTATCTACATTCTTGGGTTGGAAACAAAACTTTGGAATTCTCTATGTTATACAATGAAGCCTCATTTTGAAATAAAATCTTCTTTAAGGTAATAATACCATTATGTTACATTGAAATACATACTAATATCTAAACTACTCTCATCATCATTAAACATGAACGTAACCTAACTGGGCACTTGCCATAGACAGGAAGCAATCTTTCACCATTAAACGCATTACGTAACAATTTTTTAACAACATTGTAATGCATTATATCAAGAGATGGTTTACAGAGTCGACTTGTGACAGCACATTTTAGTAACTTTAAATAGAATCCCAGATGATTTATTTTTAAATATTACATTGATATCACATGAAGTATATGCACATAATAACTAATTGCTCACATGAAAGGCAATCCCATGAAAACAACTGTATACAGTTTGACAAAGAATACTTTACACATCTTGACAAAACACCTTGCTGGGTCTCAGGCATGATTTTTCCAGTAATTGGAAAACCATATGAGTTAATTACTCTTTTAAGAGCAATTCCAGCATTAATAGTACGAATTTTAGAATAACAGGAACGAGGTCCTTGCTTTATTCAGTTCTGTTGCCAGTAACTTCATTTTAATGAAAATAATAACAATATTTTTGGTATCCATGCTTAAAGGTTGAAGCTTTTTTCAGCATATCTACAGGCTATTAAGGGTACTAGGATTTCCTAATTGACATTATGTCATTGATAAATCAGCATAGCTACCAAAATTATTTTAAGGCCTCTGAGTGGAGTGATTGTCTCATAAACTTCATGGATCTGTATGCTCAAGATTTCACCCTGACACAAAATATGGGTTTCTATCATTGTTTAAAACTATATAACTTTTTAATATGGATTAGCCTTCATTCTATTTTTGATAACATAATTATTTTTAATTTTCAGAAATTAAGCTTTGTAGGTGGGTACCTACTGACTGAATAAAACAATGATATTTTTTTCCATAAAGTGAAAATCAAATTATGAGTGATTCAAAACCGTGTATTTGTGTAGGGAGCATTTTATGTAAATTGCTTGATCACACTTTGGCAGCAGCTAAAAACTTCATGAGAGGAAAATGCTACAAACATGTTATATGTACGTCCACTTACAGCTTTTTTCAAAACACCAACAGTGGATCATTTCCTATAAACAGAGTTCGTTTCAATGTTACATCACATAAAATTTGTTTTGGAAGTGCAATTTATTTTTGAGCTTACAATATGTGTGTTCTAGAAAGACATTTGCTGAAGCAATAGGTTGCTATAGGATGAGTAACTACCTTTTAATCAGAACAGTGAATAAAAGCTGATAAGGTTTTCCTTGGGGTTTTTAAAAGGGCAATCTATTGTGGAATAAGCATAGCATTCCATAATAACAGAAAATATAAAATATTTACGAGCTCTTTCTTTAGTTTCATTTTTGTGTTAGCAAATTAGGTGTCAGTAGCTTTATCAATGAAGGTCAGAGAATATTTTAATTCTGCTATAAGTAAATAACAGTAGAATAGTTCATGTACCTAGTAATTAGAAACATCAGAGTACAGGACACCATTAACAAGACCTATGATTTGTGGTGAACAATAACTTTTACCCTAGTTTTTTTTGGAAACAACCAACTGCAATCAACTTCTTATTTCATTATTTCACAACATAGCAGTCATTAACATTAATCAATTTAAATTATGTACACTTTAAAAATAGTATTAAGCCCATTAGACATGGAATAATTTGTTTGGTCTAGGCTGGAGCAAATCCTATAAAAATTTGATAACACACAGCATAGAGAAATTTGGGAGCAATAACTAATTTTTTCAACAAATAAACTACATCAGCTTACTAATGGATTTGAAAAGGGAGTGAACCCTATCACAGGCAACAAGCTAACTAATACTGCTGCAGCATTTAGTTTCAGTCATTGATGCTGCAGAAGTGTAACTTCTAATGGGTTTGCAGGTAACCAATTCCATTAATCTGAAAAAGAATAAAATATAAGTAAATCAAATGGGACTCACAGTTAGTTAGCTGAAGTTTTATTGTAATTGAGTTTCACTTATGAATAATAACATAAATAATAGATTGAAAATACTGTGAATCCTTCAAGCATCAGCCTCAGTTAAACAAAGATCTTCCTACCATTTTTATAATAAAAAAACTGCATTTTGGTTTAGGCACCACCTATCCTTAAACCATGGACATATGGAATGGATTAACTATTACAAAAAAGTATTCGCAGTGACTATTACATATTTTTTTCATCAGGGGCAACTTATTTATTTACCTTGAGTGAGAAATTTCCCTTATACTCAGTATAAGAGAGATTTTTCGCTTATTCAGGCCGATTAAAAGACACTTTAAGTCATACTTAAAACTTTAAGTCACAAAATAACGTGACTTTTCTTGGTCATTAATTCAATATAAGACTAGAGAAAGTTGGTTCTGTTTACACATAGGCTCCCAAGAACACTCGTTGCAAATTATTATTTTTCATTGAATTTCTTTATAAATATTTTTATTAATTCAGTTATCTATTCATTTTTGCATGGATTATTATTAATTTAATTTTCCCCGTAGACTGCAAAATTAATTTTGGCCATTATCCTCTCCCTAAATTATATTCAAGCCAAGTACTTTAAGTTTTGTATTTGGGCTGAGGGGTACCCTTCAAATTTTACTTGAGCTGCATTACACTCAAAGATATGTATATGATGTTAGTGGAACAATAATAAAAACTGGTGAAGTATTCCTGAGTTTACTGTTGTTATACAGAATGTTGTTGTACCCAAGTTGTCCTGAAACATTGAATGTGTATCCCCAAATGAATTGGGATGCCACTAATCAAGGAATAGAATAGTAAAAATAACAGTACTTTGAGGATAATTATCACTTATCAAAATTATGCTCAAAAAATGCAAATTTCTTACTACTTGTTAATGGACAGGGTGTAGCCATTTTAATTTGTGCTAAATCCATGTCATTAAACTAAGTTGAGAACTTGTCTTTATGATAAATACCTCTACTTCCATATATGATGCTTCAGCATATACCTACCTACCTCTTGGATAGCTGAGTTTCTTTCATATCTTACTAAATACAGAGAAACCTATTCTGTGATTGGCAGACTTTTTTGTCCTATGTTGACTGACAATGAGGGCACTTTCTAAATTAAAAATTTTATTTAGCATAGAAGGCTTTGGTACTTCCCCAGTATATTATTCATGTGATGTCTTCACATGTGTTCCACTAGGCCAAGAATTTTACTGCTAACAATAGGATGTCTGATTATGCCACTGCCCTTAGGTGTTGAGTGCTAACACTGATTCTGCCATGTTTATATAGGTATCCTCTAGGTTGAGTCTGGCAAATTTAGGTATAATGTCTTTGTCCCAGAACCTCAGGAGGAAGGATAGAGCACTGAGAAGTCTTGCACTCTCCCTATGAGGTGAGGTTTCTAAGTACCCTAACCATTTCACCCTAAGGTGCTAGGACAAAGACCAAACCTAAATTGGTCAGACACAAGCTGGAGGGTATATAAACATGGTATAATCAGACACAGCAATTAGCACCATTAGGGCAATGGGAGAGTCAGTCATCAAAACATCAGCAGTATCTGACCTGGTAGGACAAATGTAAAGACTTCACACATATAATGGCCACATTTTTAATCGGCTGGGTAAAAGATTATGATTTGCTTCTGAATGACTCTTTAGTAATTTACATCGGTGTGTTCATAAAGTGACCAAGACAACAATGGTCTGTTGTATCTCAGTGGAAGCTATTGTCAGAGGTACTTGGCTGAGATGACCACTGAAACTATTAGGGTACATTCATGCTTTCGACTACTTAAGCATTAGGGGGTAGAGGAGGAGTGATTGGCGTATGTCCACGCTTAATGAAAAATGTCAAGTGGACCATAGTTTTGGTCCCTATCCTATGAATAGAATTGGTACCAAACTTAAATAGTTTCCCACAGAATCCAAAGAAAGACCCAAAATATTACTGAAAAATCCACCACCACCAGTAATTAAGAGTGGACTCTTGGTGTGGGCAGCCAGCCAAGGCATCAACCCTTTCCCCTTGTTATATAAATCATTTAGTCAAGAAGTTACAGCTCTATGATTAGGTAGTACCTGAATTAGAATTTTCTTAATATAATGGAAAACTTACTGTCATGTCATATTCAATGATATACATTGGTATTTCTAGCTGGTCTGGTGAAATTTTAGTGTACAGATGATTCACTCCATCCATGCTTTGTACCTTCTGTTTAATTGCAGGTGCCATGAAAGTGGTGAACCACCAGGTCATCATCTAAGTAGGAAAATTCAATTTCACTTTTAGGAACTTTATACATAATGATGAACACAATCACTAATTTAGTGTTAAAATTATTATGAAATGTGGGTTGACCTAAAATAGAAATTTCAGGAGTTCTTTAACACATTCAACCCAGGATGAGTGGGTTGAATGTTGAATGCCGCCCAGTAGCAAACCTGATTGTGACCCAGGTGGGTCACAATCAGGTTTGCTACTGGGCGACATGACCCACTGGTGAGTCACAACAGCATTGGTCTCAATGGCAGCGTGACCCACCAGTGGGTTACATCATCCTAAGATTCATATGTGATATCAGAAAGTAGTCATTGGTTTATGGTCAAAAATGATTATTTCCCTACCAGGTAAATAATTAAATGCATTATTACTACACCACAACCCGATACACAATATTTTTGCCCCTATGCTCTCTCTATGACATGTAATAGAAACTTGCATGCTGGGTTGAATGAATATGTTAATACATATTAAGTGCAAAAACTTTTAGTTTTATTAATGACAGAATTTTTGGTTCTTAACCCTTACCCAATTTTTCTTTGTTCTTCCCCAAATGAGAATATATAAATTCAGGTTTCCAGTGAAATATCTGATCAGTTGGGGGAATCAAATTCCAAAGGAATTTTCTCTCCAACAGGTTGAACCAATAATATATTTCAATCCATGAATGTTTTTGTAAACTTCATTTCATACTTTTGCAGGCAGAATTTCCTTATTTTTAATAATAAGACATCCATTCTGTTACTTTGCATGATAGGGTCTTAAGTAGGTAGGTACCCAAAGGCATGCTCAACAAAATTATAATAAAGAAAAACCTTTCATTCAGAGTTACTGAGATTTCCATTGTAGTTTTAATTCCTGTGGGGCTGAGTTGGAAATAATTTTGGAAGTGGAAACATACCTTTGTCCAAAACGTAGGATGCACTATATAAAATGCTTTCAAGTTCTTCTTGTACCTAAAATAAAAATAACCAGTTTCAGATGTTATCATATGGAAATGCAGACTGTGAAATTTAGGTAAATAAAATTTATTGTGGCTAGGATTGCTTAGATATTGGACAATTTAAAGCATCTTAAAATGTTTTCAAAATAATGGTTTGGTGGAGGTGATGATGATGATAAAAGAGATATGATTTCAGAGTGGAAATTTGGAAAACCACGGATACTATTATGGTATGGTCACTAAATGTTTGTGGTTAAAATCCAAGAGTTTATCCATCCCTGGGATAACTAATGACTGATATTTTAAAAAATACTGTTAATTCTTATTATTTTTAATTTGAAGGGACCTAAAAAAAACTTTGAAGTACCTACCTATACAGATAGAATATGAAAAAAATATGACATCTTATTTGGAGAGTGAAAATACCAAGATGTCTTACCTATCCACGGACTACCAACTATATCAATTCAAAAATTATTAGTTAAAAGACTCTTATGCCATGCATTAAAAGAAAAGGCATTACCATGTAATGAAGAATTATAAAAATTAAGACAAAAACTTTTTAATTTTAATTTACCATGGTTGAGAGGACAACAAATGGACATTTTATGCTTCAGGAATACATGATTTCATCATCTATTTCTCTCCAGATTCCAGCTCGAGTGGATCAGTCTGTTTCTTGTGATGAGGGGAGATATAATCTTATAATCACAAGGAAATGTCACTCTGCCGAACCAGCTCTATTCTAGTGCTTAGAGTAGGTGATTTTGTATAAGTGATTTTTTGTATTTTGCATAAGTGATATTTGATTTGTGATTTTGTATAACTCTTTGAGTGCCATGCAGAATTGCCTAATTTCGTGCTAAAATTGCCAGGCTCTTTTAAAGTGAAATGCAGACCTTATATGCAACAAATAAATAATAAATAAATTCAATGTGCAAAAAAGTTAATAGAATGTAACCTGAGGTTATTAAAAATAAGAGTAAAGATTAATTATTTAATTTTTATTTACATTTAGAGCTCTCGGAAAAAGAGTCGCTCAGAGCGACGCCGGCATTTTAACGAATATTTTCCAACGTCGCTGTGGGCGACGTTGGCACTTTAAGGGATAATCATAAGACTTAGTGATGCTTACATATTTTCCTTGAACATTATTTCTTGATATTTCTCCTTGATAATATATGTTTTCCACATACTTATTCAAGTGAAAATATTTCTTGGATGTGCAAATTTCACACAACTTAATTTCATATACATTTCCTCTATTGGCAATAGATTTATCTTAAATCATACTTATAAAGAGTAGTGTTGTCATTGTTCTGATAAAAAATGATTGCTTTAATAGAGTAATCTGCCACAAAACCAATAATACAAAACTTACAGAGAAAAATAATTAGTAGACATTTAAATTTAAGTAAATGCACAAATTCACATTTCTCCATTACTGATATGTTATTCAGGAAATTATGTTTTTTTTACACTAATAATTTTAACAATATGGTATTAGCACTTATATATTCCCCTGAATGCTGCCTTGTGGAGATGCTCACTCATTGACTGTGAACTGAATTGGTTGTATGAAGCCATTGCCAAGTATACAAGCTCTTAAGATAATATGATTTAATTTGTTATTAAAGGAGGGAGTGTCACAATTATTTTCACAACATGCTCCATTTATTTGCAAATAGATAACAAGCTGAAAGCAAATTGATATTAATCCACTCATTGCATGCATAAGAGGGGTTGGACTTTAAAATCTTATTTAGCACTCCCTGTCTCCTCCTCTATGCTCCATTGAGGGGGTTACCCTGGTAGCTATAATTAAAAAATTCCTGACTCCTGCAGTCTGTAGGTAGCTTTGAATTACACACAATTTCAAATTATATATGTCTCTGTATAATGAATACAAATACCTTGAATGGTTGGGCAGTTTCCATAAGAACATTATATACATTTAAGAAATTCATTCATGGTTTTTACCAGCTGTATGAATGGAGATTTTAACCAATCTAGCAAGTTAACAAAGTAACATTGAATGTTTTTCTGTACAGCTGTAGCCTAGGTACATGATTTGGTCATTTCCATGTATCTTTTGGGTGAAATTAAAAAAAAACCATGCATAATTAAATTATGGGGTACCAATACAAATTCAAGAATTAAATTTGTAACCCCAGGGCCTACTAATATTGGAAGGGGATTCTGTGACTAATTAGCAAATAGAATATCATTATGATGCATTCTAGTATGAAGAAGGCACTAATCTTATGCTTCATTTCCAGTTTATGTTAAGCATACATCTAAACCTGGTTTGAGATAATACACTGCTGTCATGAACATCTGCATTATTAGTAGAGATACAACATACATACTTACTTGTATGGAAGGACGTTGTAAACATCCCTAAGCCAGGTTAATGAAGGGTGGTTGCTACTTGATGTCAGGGTGTGGAAGTAAGCAATTACATAATCTGACTTCACTATTGGATCCAGGAGATATATCAGATACAACAATGCCTAAATAATGCAAAGACAATAAATATCAAATATAAAACAGGAACAAGATGTCATTTTAAGTTTATAACTGGATTCAATTGATATAAAAATTGTAATAATACACTCAAAGCTATTAAATAGAAGGATGTACATTTAAATAATTTGGTATTTCTAAGAGTATACATTAAACAAAATTGTTATCAATAACAAGTAACACATGGTACCCAAACACTTGGAATTATTTACCTTTTCTAAATTTATTTCTCCAAAACGGAACCACTTCCCAACAAAAACAATGACTGGGCGACCTAGTCTGTCAACACCACTCTGATAAAGGCATCCGATTCCAGACACCTCTGATAAATCTTCCATTTTGGCACGTCGTAGTAATCGTTCATATCTAGTAAGAAATTCAAATTGAGCAAATCAATAAAAATTCAATCAGCCAAATATAAATAATAATCAATATATTTAAGGTTGTGCTTTGTGGCAAAATGTAATGATAATCATAGTCATAAGAAAAGTGGCCCAAAGGTGATTAAGATGTGAGGCGAGGGTGGTTCGAAGCCACATGCCTCGCATCTTAATCGCCTATGGCCCACTTTGCTTAATAAATATATTGTTCAATTTCCCATGGTTTTTATCGAGGTAACAGTTTAACTGCTGGAGAATTAAGAACTTATGGAGAATGCATTTAAACCTATATTTCATATACATTTTGTCCTGATAACATTGGATGGGAAGAACCCCAATGATCCAAGCTTTACATTCATGATAAGGTGAAAATAAAACAAAGATGAAATCAAATTAATTGGAACAGAGAAAAAATATGATAATATAAGGCTAACAATCCAAAACCTCCTGTGCTGTTTCCCTCTCTGACCACCTGGGATTTTACCCACATAACTTTTTCGATGGAACCCAGCATTTCTCGTCTAAAGCTGGAGTCTTTTTTGGGTGAATGTGTAAGAATGGAGGCTGTTTAGTATAGGGTACTTGTACATATACATACTGCAATCGGTTGCCTTTAACTTTTCAGACACCCTCATGACCTCCAGCTCCCTGGCCACCATATACAAATGTGACTGCCTCTACTCACAACCATTCACCCTAGGAGAAGCTTCCAGCTTTTGAAGATAAATCCCAGGATCAGCCAAAAAGTGACATGGGTAAAATCCCCAAAGCATTATTTAATATACTGACATAGACCACAAAAGATTTATTGAGTTGATTTAAAAGCTTTCAGAAATGATAAAGAGTATTTTTTTAATGCTACCACAATATTTGTGGGCATTAATTAATAAAGGGTAGCTCATCAGTTTATGAGTCTCCAAAAAATTGATTTATAACAAACAAGAACACAAGGCATAAAAAAATTGTACAATTAATTGGAAAGTATTATAAAATATTAAAAAAGGACTAAGACTTGATCCATGGACTATCTTATTTTCTCTATATCATTCCTTAGGAACTTCCCTCCTTCGCCTTCTACCTCCCTCCCATTTTTTCAATTATGAATTTTATACAGTCTACAGAAGAATCATGTTAAACTATCTATATACCAGATACCACAGGGTGTATACCAATTTGAACTAGAAATCCCATGGAATACCTATATTCCAATTTGAACTAGGAATACCACATAGATATGTTGTAAACTATCCAGGGGTTTATACTCAATGAAACCTAAACCACTTGATGGGGTAGGTCATTTGGCAAGAAGTAGATTCCATTTGAGGCAGCTTTCTTATCACATTTTTTTTTTGCATTAAAATAAGGTATAGTTTTTGCATTGTTCATGAAAAAATT
Source organism: Calopteryx splendens (assembly GCA_002093875.1). Classification (NCBI taxonomy): domain Eukaryota; kingdom Metazoa; phylum Arthropoda; class Insecta; order Odonata; family Calopterygidae; genus Calopteryx; species Calopteryx splendens. The sequence goes on along the minus strand of LYUA01000528.1, from coordinate 310,829 downwards.
GACGTGCATTCCAAATACTTAGTATACAATCATAAAAAGTTAAAATATTATGTAGAATTCATAATCGTATTTAACAATTGATTTGTTATAAACAATGCAACATGTTTATTAATTTTTTTAACAATGATATTACCAAGACATTGTAGGAAAGATGTTTTATTGTTTAAATAATGTATAATTTTCATGTTTTGATATAAATAATTTAGAATTACAGAGAAAACTTTTATGATGAGCTTAATGGGACTGGAATGCAGAGGTGGGTAAAGGGAGAGATGGGAGTGAGGTAGGGAAATATGGATTTGGAATAAGGAATGACCGCAGAGAGAAAGCTATTGAATTAAGCAGGAGATGTGGCTTAGTTATAACTAATACCTGGTTTAATAACCAAAAAAACACATAAGTAAACATGGAAAATGCTGTTAGTTTTAGGGAGATATCAGATAGATTACATGATGGCTACACATATATTTAGGAACAGTATCATCAATTTACACAGTTTTCCTGGAGTGGATGCAGATTCAGACCATAATATAGTACCAATGAAATGTAAGTTAAATTCAAGAAGATAGGAAAGAAAAGATGGAGGAGAAAATGGAATGTAGAAGCATTAACCGGGAAAAAAAGGAAAGGAGTACAAGGAAACAGTTGAGAGAATTCTGAGTGGAGGCATAGGGATGGGTATAGTTGAGGAAAGATGGGGACAGAGCAAAGAAGGTATAACGGAAGCTGCAAGCAAAACAACAGGAATGGTAGATAGAAAAGGGACAAGATACCATGGAATGGTAGATATGATTGAGATGATTAGGAAGATAGACTAGAGCAGGAAAAGGAAGAACATAAACACAGAATTAGGAAGAAGGAGAAGAGATAAACAATAGACTAAGGCGAGAAACAAATAAGGCAGAAGAAAAGAGGTGGAATTAAAAGTGTGAGAACATCAAGAGTTTACAGACACAGGGGAAATAGGTTCACTTTACAGGCGAGTGAAAGCACTGTCAGGAAGTCAGAAAGGATAAGCTGTGCACACAATTAGAGATACATCAGGAAATGTACTAATAAAAGCAGAAGAAATACATGCAAGATGGAAAGGATAGATTGAGGAACCATAGGGTAGAGACATTAGGCCAGTGAGCTTGGACATAGGAAAAGAAAATGAGGTCAAAGAGGATAGCTTTAGTCCAGGCATATTAGATTGCAAAATAGAAAAGTATTGAAGGAAATAAAATCAAACAAGGCTCTGGCGGTTGATAATATCCCTGCAGAATTATTAAAGAGCTAAGGAAAACATGGAAGAAAGAGTTTTTATCAGGTCATAGCATTTATGAGAGTGGAATCTGGCCAGAAGACTTTGTTAGATCAGTATTAATTCCCATCCCAAAGCAAGGAAAAGCAGCTGTATGTGAGGACTATAGACAATTAGTTTGATTTCATACATGGAAAAGGTAGTACTGAGGATTATTAAGAAGAAAATGGAGAAGTAGGCTGATGATTACTTAGGAGAAGATCAGTTTGGGTTTAGGAAAGGTAGAGGT
>LYUA01000528.1:237975-258328 GCA_002093875.1 Calopteryx splendens | reverse complement strand
GGGGGTACGCTCATCGAGTCACTCCGTGGAGTAGTTTGTTGAGTGAGGAAACAGCTTTGCCGGCTGTCTCACGCAGCGAGTCTTTCAGGGAATTTGTTGAGGTAGTTACTCTTCTAGCCATTCTAGATTAAACGATGGATGAAAAATGTTTTGCTTCCAAGTTGACGCGATTAATAACCGAATCAGATGTTGGAGACGAGACTTTCAAGTTTTCCATCGATGACACGACAGGAAACCAAGTTTAACAAATTAGATCTGTTCTTCAGAACCAAACTCAAAGAGTCCCGCGGGCATAATTAATGGGAGACAAAAGCTACTCAGCATCCCGAGATAAACACTCGAAGCTTTGATGGAGGTAACTGAAACTGAAGCGGTGTGTATTTGACAGTTTGATGCACCGGACCTCTAAAACTTATCTAACGTCGAAAAATTCCATTATTGCGCATCGTTGAAGAAAGGTCGTCGCGCACATTGGCTGGTATGACGTTTATCTTACGTTGACAGCTTCGGCGTGTCAAACGCTCATTAATTAAGAAGAGTATTAGGGTTCCCTAAAATGTCTTCATTGAGAGGAGATATTTAAAATTGAATAGACATTTATTCATCGCGCCCAGCACTGATATTTATAGAATAATATTTTGTGAAAATGCGCACAATGGAAGGAGGCAGTTTTGGCCGAGGAAAAATGGTGTATTCATTCTTTAGTTCCCCGTAGACATCCTGAGTGCAATAAATTTCAATTATAAGAGCTGAAAAAATAAAAAAAACATTAAAGTAGATGTTTATTTAAATAGGTTGTGCTTAATATGGTACGTGCAATAAACTGGAAGGAACTACTTATCCATTTTTTGATGAAAATAAAAGCCACTTCACATTTGATAGGGGAGTTAGCTAGTAAGAGACCCGACAGTATCAAGTTCTCAAGTGTTTCAGGCGAAATATTATATCAACGTGACTATACAAAATAAAGTGAAGTAGGATATTTTAGACCATGAGTTTATCTTAACTTTAAGTCACAGTGGACAGAGCGTTAACGCGCCCAGTTAAATATCTATTCTAATTTTCTCTGAATACATTGGCATTTGTTTAAAAAAAATTAATTACTACTTTCATAGATTATTATTGTTATAGCAGGAATTAACCGATGGAATAGACATTTCTACTACTACTACTTGTAATTATAAAGGACTGCACTTAACTTCATTTCATTTGACTGCATTTCTGAGGATGGGAAAAGAACAGAAATTTAGGGCAAAATCCGCCCTGGTGGTTGCTTCATCCCTTCGCGAATATAACCCAAGGAGGAGATGAGTTTCATGTGGTCGACATGCATCAATACAGCTCAATAAGAGAACGCAGTTCGTTTATTTCGACTTATTTAGCCATGTTTAGGATTTTAGATTACAGTACCTCGGAAAATAGAAAAATAAACGGTTTTACTCTATGACGTTTATGATACATCAAAATCGTAATACGTGGCTTCACTGTAGTCCAACCGGTGAGGTGAGAATTAATGTTTTGTCCGAGACTTTTGTGGATATCCCACATTTAGAGGACTCAGACACAACAATGGTAAAATAAATTATATAAATGGATTCTCTATTCTATCAATTCCATCGTAACGGAGATTAAAATGTCATTGTAGAAATTTTAGGGCCTTTCCAGGCATACGAACTTCAATGAAAGAACATGAAGCGAGGAGAAAACGAGACTAAACGGCGTGGAGAGAGTTGCGTGCGCAACAACAGCTCCCAATTCTCTCAAAATCTAATGCAAGGCGCAACAGGTCCTTTGGTTTATTTGGTTTCGCTGGTGTTTCGTTAGCGCTGCTATTTCCATTATCCCAAGCTCCGGAATTTATTCACTTTCCCTAAAAAGTGTGCCAACGCATTGAACATAAGATGAATCACATTAAACACAACATGATAAATAATATGAACGAAGAGGAAAAAAAACAAAGATACGCAAGGCAGAGCTGGGGGAAGAGAGGAGGTTGTCGGTAGGGAAGCGAAGGACACAGCAAACGCGGAGGGAGGAAACGCAATGGGATGAAGAAGACTGATAGAAGGGAGGATGGTGGGCGAGCGAAGTAGAGGGAGGAAGGCATTGGGAACTTTGATCGGCGAGAAAGAAAGTAAATAGCGTGTGGAATCGTAAAAATAACGGTTTATGGCACTATGAGGTATTAGGACATTTAGTATCATGCCAATCGGGACTTAGTAGATTACCCCTGAGTAGCCCTTGCGTCCATCAAAAACCTCTCTTTATCCGTAGACTAGTGTTGTAATTATTTAAATAATATTTTACGATGAAAAAGAAATAATGTTTTGTGTTACAAGGAAATTAAATGCGTGTCCGTCAAGAACAGAGAACTAAACTTAAATGAAAACTCAAAGGAAAATGTTGCTTGATCCAATTAACTCCGTGTCAAATGTGTGTAGGAGAGTCAGAACAAAATAAGGGAGATGGAATCCCACACTAATGGATTGGGAGAATTCTTTATCCGGAGCGAGCAAAGAAGATGGAGCACTGCAGGGGAAGAGTAATTAATTCTGTCCACTGTTATGTCATCGCCTTGTGATGACTTCAATGCCATTCATCTAACGGCCTCCTCTTCCCTGTAGCTCTACTTCATAAAAAAATATGTTTGTCACATGGATTTAAATAATGGCCTATAATTTAAATAACCGCAATTAAATACATTTGGTCGTTTATATATTGCCAGCCGTTTGAAATGCAACACCTGGATGATAGTCATTCCATCACGGCCAGGAAGGATTGATTGCAGGAAATTCAATCCAGCACGTTTTGCCATGTATCGTGTACCCTATTCACTAGAGAAATTTGAGAAAAGCGGGATATAACTTTCGTGGTCCATGTTAGTGATGATAAAATAACATTTTTGGGATTTTTAAAAGCGTCAATATTATATTTAAAACTCGACGTTTCTCCTCCGACGTTCGAGGTCTCTTCCAAAGCGTCTGCAGGAGAACCTCGGAGACCTCCTGCACTGGACGAGAAACGTCGAGTGCTTTTCATAATACATATTGACGCGGGAAAAAATACCAAAAAATATATTTTATCACCACTGAGAAAATAAAGTTCATGAAAAGGTGAAATATGAAGAATTGAAAAGATTGACAGGAAATAGAATAAGTCGGAGGGCTGCAAAAAAACCAATTTTTGAATTAATCACATAAGGGAATGAAATTTCAAGGTGAAAATTATACAGTGATCACGATCAAAAGACCTAGAGGAAAGGTTACGCAGTTCAACGAGCAATTTGCGTGAACCAACCCTCAACCAAGATACCGCACAGCTCTTCCCCAAACTTATCACCTGTCAGTAACAGCTTCACGAAACAGCTGGCCGCCGGACGCGCTCCCAAACACCCGGTGTCCTTTTCCCCACCATCGCTTCCTCGGGGTTCCCAAGAGGATTTATTCATTTCCCATCGGAACGTCAATCAACAACTTCCAAAGTATTGTCTTCCAACCCACCCCTCTCTCCCCCCTTTCCGTCGCGTGCTCCCCTACCCCCTGTCCTTAACCCCCCCCGCGGTGGGGATTCCGGGCAGCCGCCCCCTCCCCCTCCCCCTGTCCTTAACCCCCCCCACCCCCCCACCCCGACGCCACCCCTAGCCTTTTGGGCTCGCCGCGGGGGCGTGCGCGAGCGGGGGCTGGAATGCGAAGGGATCGGCGAGATAACGGCCGACTTGCACATTCATGACGGCTGTATTTCAAATGAAGTAGGTACACCACTGAGCAAGCTACGTTTATTGGTCAATGGCCCGGGAGGAAGAGTGGAAGCGACGAAGGTAATGGCCTCGTGGATGCTCACGTTGCGCTTCCTCGTTAACCACATGGTTCAACTTGCTGAGGATATATCTGCTTGTTCAAAAACATAGATCGCGCTCGAAATCTCCGCAAAAAGTTAGGAAACGGGAAACTCTGACAGTGTGTTTTGAGTTAAAAATTACGACAAGCGAAAAGGGTTCTCTAAAACCTCTTTTTCCTTTTACACAGTTCGTATCAACAGTGAGAGGTGGATATTCACGAAAAAACATGGAGGAAAGGAAACGGAAAATTCTATTACCTACAAAACAGCGATACTGGTATCCTACTTCTTTCTCGATTAAAAGAGCATGCACCGATAAAATCGGAGGGAAAGTCTTTTACACTGCTCACTGTTTACGTGGCAAAAATAGTATGCCTCGACTTGAAGAGCAATCGATGTAGGTATTTTTTGAATCTCAGCTTTGAAATACGAACGTAGAGAGTGGGAGAATGTGTTTGACCATACTTAACGCAAGAGAAAAACTACGTAAGTTATTAGGAAATAAACTAGCTGAAATACCCGTTGAAATGCAACGGAGGATATTAAAATGAATAAAGGTAATGGTAAGATCTATAAAATAAAAATGGTTGTACAACTGCAATTTCAATCTGGACGGCATAAGTGAAACAAAAGTTTAAATTTTCATCGTCAAAAAGCCGTGATAAAGACGTCCAAAAATGTGTTTTCATTAAAATAACTCCTGCTTGATGCAGACAGGTATTGTGGCTTAAGTTTTTCCACGAATTCTATCTACTGTATAGGTAATGAGAATATACTAAACTCCTCTAGGTTCTGTTAATTTAATCTTTTTTTATTTCTAACTTATCATTTTCTCCCTTGTAATCCCTTCACAGCTATTGTGTTTGGTGTGGTATGCATTTCAATTTCCTCTTATATTTGTCAACAATTTCATTTTATCAATTACAACATTCTCTTCTAGTCATCTATCTATTAATCTTCTGGCTCATTACCAATTCCCCCTTTACTCATGACAGTGCTCCGATCCAATTTAAATTCATTAAGCATTAGATAGTAGTAGGCAGTAGAGAAATAGCGTTAACAAACTTTTGGATTTCGTATAGTGAAACTTCTGAATCGTTATCATGAACGCCATTAATTTAATTAAGCAGGAAAGGAAACCTCTGCACTGAAATCAATGATTTTCTTATGGAGCTACAGTTTGAGCATTTGGTATTTAAAACAATCCCTTAAATACAATTAATTGCACATATCACCTTTTTTCCGGTCGGTTTTACCCAAATATCTACTAATTGCATTTCAGCTACTCCTTTTTCTTCCAGTGGATCCTATGACTCAAAATAATTTTCATTTCCTTCTGGTTTTGATGGTCAAAAGGACTTTTTGCACTTTTTCCCATGCTGCTGAAATATGCTGTTGATATAATTTAGAGTTTAATGTAACGCTGTAAGCTGCGTCTTTCGAATATTGTGTTAGAAAATCCATTCCCATGTTCTTCTTGCGTTCAACCTGCAACACATGCGTATTCGATAAGAGTAGGTACGCCAAAACATGAGAAGAATAAATGCTTAATTCATTAGCTGCGTTTTTGTTCAAGACTCAAGATCGCAGCTAACCGCTAGAAAATTTATAAAAGTAAAGGAGGAAATTTCGGCACTGAATTCAATGAAAAGCGCCTTTTATTCTAATCTGTTGATCGTAAAATAAATACTGGTTCGTCTGAATGGAGATAGGGGTCCTAGAGCACGTGAAATACACTTTCGAACCGTACCTGACTTAGGGGAAGCATGGAGCTGTTAAAGTGTAAAAGGGGAACATAAAAAATGTGATATTGGAGAATTTATGTATATAATCATCATTCAATGACTATATTTCTACTCTGAGTTTAATTTATTACATTAGACACATTGAGCTAATAATGTCTTACATAATTCATTGTACGTAAAATAATATTCGTTTCAAAATAAAGGGGATTGCTCGTTTGAAAATTCGGAACGCTTTAATCACGAGGCCATCAACGTAGGAGCATATAAAATATATATTTGTAAAAAATAAAAATTAGGTAACTGACGTAATTATTGGCGCATATTGTGCACTTGTTACACGAACTTTTAAGATACCAGTTAGATTACTACGCTATGAACCATTTGATTAATACCTGACTAAAGAGATGAAAATGATAAGTATTAAGACATTTCGTAAGAGATATTAAAAAACCACTGGAGATCCTCCCCACATGAAGTCGGTATTCCAAATTTTCAGACGCCCATCCCATTGCGCTTTTACTCGCTTAGAAAGTCAGGATTGAAATTGAAATAATATTGAAATATCGCTCGCTCTTGCAGATACTCACTGAATTTGGCATGGCTGTGGATTACACGGGATTGGCTCGAGTGTAATCGTAAAGACTAAAATGGTATCGTTCAAGAGGGGAGATCGTATACAACCGCAAAGACAGCAGCCGACGCAAAACAAATGAGGTGATCGAAATGAGTTTTGAACGGGCGAAGAAGTAATCCATCTCCCCTTCTCCTGGCAACGTCATATTCCCTTATTTATAGAATTACTCCGAATATGATTCGACTTTTTCATTGATAGTCAGCAGCAAAGAAACAGTTTTCCTTGACGACCTTATCTCATGGTAAATTGTGATTAGGCCACCATCCTGGTGCTCAACGGTTCCAGTGAAGATCGCGAATAGAAACGATTTCTCTCCTATTTTTCTGCCGTTTAAAGTACCCCGCTAACTCCGTATGAATTGGGAGCCGGTGCGTTTAGGAGTCGAGAATGGATACATTTTAATCACAGCACGGTGAAATCTTTGAGAATTGATATATTCGCCGCCAAGAGTTTCGAAAAGTAAAAGGTATATAATTTTATATAAGTTTACAGCACTGCTATGAGATGAAGTTCATGTCCAGGCGAAACAGGCAACTCGTTTAAGTACTATTAAGAGTTCTACCACTGGGAGGACAGCGACACTGTGGAAAATTTCTTATCTCAACACAATCAACGGGAGCAGTTGCAGCAGCAAGCAGCAACAGGAGGAGCAACCTCGGTTCTCTGGAGCACCGTTCGGCAGAGAGGGGGAGCCGATTAAAATTCGTATTACCTGGGCCACATCAAACGGGTGCAGATTTGCGCGTGCAGATGCATGTGCTCTTCTGTAGCGTATATATATGCATATATTATATTAGCCTGGAACCAACCAAAGGAGCGATTATACCAACCATCAAAGATAAAGATTGGTAAAACGAAAGCATGAATAATTTATAGAAAAATTCATAAATTTTAATGTGACATACCCGAATAATACATCATGGATCATTTTTACTCTACGTAGCTAAGTAAAGTGCTAGCTTCGCTTCTATTTATTTCCTCTTTTTATCACAATCTGTGCACGGGAAAAGGTTAATCCGGATATATTCCCATTAAATTACCAACATGATTTATTCCACCAATAAAGGAGGGGGGGGGGTCGAGGCGTTCCCTCGCTTTCGAAAGAAATTTCTAATGGGAAATATATTTTTACTATGCACGGCGAACGCTCCGTCGTATTTTATATTGCGACAGAAATATGTAGACGCCTAATTAGCGCGCCAGCATCCCAGGGCTCCCTTTTTTTACTGGCCCTTAATGAGGCACTTAATTTATCTCCGTTGTAATTACATCGCCACCCTTCGTTTCCTCTCACGTTTTCTCAGCTTTAGACTAATAAATTTAATTAGGGCTATTAGGTCAGTAAATGCAAGAAATTAGTTCGTCGACGCATAATTGGGAGCTCTTTTCGTCGTGATTCAGAGAAAGAAGTGATTCAAACGGAAACTGAGAATACCAAATTTCCTTAATTAGCTCGTGAGTGAGTCAATCTTCACGTTTTCCTTTACATTTCGAGGGCTCGATGCGACACGCACACCATTCGGAGGATCCCACTCGAAGGGCTCTCCGGCTCTCCTCCGGCCGATTGAATAGCAGCAGGCTAATGATCCAACCGGAGTGGATCAAACAAGTTGTTACCAGGAGCGGGGGAAGACGTGAGAAAGTAAGCTCGGGTGCTTACCCACCTGGGTAAGGGGCTTTTGCCGAAACGAATCTGAAGAGGGAGATTTTATGTTATAACGAAATTCATTGCTGGCATTCGGAGGCAGTCAGTCTCAGTGCAAAAGGTAACGAGAGCATGACGATAATATCATTCGATTAAGACTACATTCGAATCCAAGAATAGGAAAAAAAAACTTTTATTTATTTTCAAAGGATCTTCGGAGGGAAGGATTTCGCTTCGTCACCATCCCCCCCCCTCCCACCCCCTCCCGTCGCATGCACTACGGCGATTAGGTTCCTACAGTAGCGAAAATATAAATAAGCCCTTTTTATGTGCCACCGCCGTGCAAGACAGGGCGTGATATTGAGATGTATCACTCGGAACACATTCAAATTTAAACGCTGGAGTCGTAGGTCTTTGTTTATTTACTGTAAAATGAGCTTAAAAAATTTAGTTTTCACTAAACGAAAGGCGTAAGTTGTTATTTATAGGAATCTGCAGTGAGCCTAAAGAGATGATGACAGTCGCCGTTGAGAAGAGGTGATATTCCAATTTGAGTCCATCACAAAGTTAAGTGGACTCATTAGTACCAAGGAGGTGTAAAAATAAATTTTTATACGGTTAATCCAATGAAAATACTGCGATAGTACACATGTTTTTTGCTTTATATCCATAAAAACACGACATTATCAATATCTATAATATATTTCATAGGAACTTCATCTACAGCAATAGGAAAATAAGTTATATTAAATACCCGAGTTTAGGAAGAGTATAATCCTAATTGAAAGAATTAATGAGAATAAATTAAGAAGACCACTGTAACTTCTTGTGACAGATGTTTTCATAGGGCGAAATTAACGTCCGCGCAAGCTTTTCACAAAGTCTGTGCAAGACAGGATACTGAGCGGTTAGTAATGAGAAAAAAGTAAAGCTTCCAAAATATTAAATTCACTATTTCAACGTCATTTAGTGGAAGTTTTGAATCACGTTAATTTAAGAAAAAAATCTTTGACTTTTTCTCATATTCTTCCAACTTTCCTACGAAAACCTAGTTTTCCACAGAAAAATTAAACTACCGTTTTTACTCAAACATACCAACACCATTTGAGCCCAATATTACAATAAACCATCACTCAGTTCCACATACTTTCCACCTCCCTTCGTGACACGACCAATATTTTCCTCCCCCTACCTTGTTTACCCAACATTCTCCCCTCCATCACAGTCTACAAAAACAATTCATTGCCAGTCAGCATGATCTACCTACACTTCTCCAGCCTTCTTCTAATTCATCCGAACAACCTTCTCTCTTCCCCGACCATGCTTAGCACTTCTTCATTTTGTTTTTAATTTCATTCTTCTCTGCATACACTCGCACATATTTCGAAAGCCTCCATCCTACATTTATTCTCTTGCCCCAACGACCAAGTTTCAGAGCCATACGATGCTAAACTCTAAATACCGTATACACCCATGCATAGGTTCGACCCTCGGTTTTTTCGTTAAATATTCGGCTTTTTCATGTATATTGTGCATAGTTCAACCCTACATTCTTTGGGACCCTAGATTTCCGTCAGAATCTCTTTTTTTCATTACGATATTAGAAATTTCACCCAGAATTTCGCGTAGAATTACGTAGTATTTACCAAATTCCTCACTGTCAACAGATAACGTAACGCCTTTAGAATGAGAATAGCGTCCAATTTTGAACGAAAATGACTCTTATAAATAACATTTAACTATCGTAAAATATTAAAACAAATAACAAAGGCGATGATACGCAGAGTTGTCACAATTGTTATGGTCATAGGAGGGCGTAACACGAACGACATGGTATTGACACGACGACCACTATGTAACCTCAGTGAAAACAATTGGAAGACTGAAAGTTTGTAATTTTGTTCATCTAAACGTAAGCTGTTGAATATTCACAAAGTAACGTCACCGTATCAGCCCGAATATAAGCCGAACCCCACGAAATTCTCCAACATTAATTGGAAAAAAAACTTTTTAATAAATACTGCGGTGGAGGTATATATGAGTAACTTATTTAAAGGAAGATTTAAATTTTTATTCTACCGTTATTGTGATCACACAAAGCTGTGGCATTCTGCATGACATTGCAGTAAGTTGATCCGTTATTGTTATCTAATATTGCAATGGATCACCACACGTTGTGCAATAGTTCTATTGGGATACAAATATAATGCACTCCGAGAAGTTAATACTTTTTCGGAAGCAAGTCGAAGGTAGAAGGTCTCAGGTGTTCCTCGGTTTCCCATTGCCACCTTGATTTTAATCCGGCAACGCAATTCCACATTCAAAAGCAAGTCTTACGGCACTGTTGCGTGAGTAACATAACGAATGCGATTGCTTCGTATCGTCCTCTCTTCCCATATCAATGAGATTCCACATTTATATGATATCCTGCGCTAGGAATGGGTTTTATAACAGAAAGACACACGTGGCGCAAACAATTAGGTCGTGAGCGCGCTGCTCATTTCACAACCAGTTTTATTTCACTTTGGAATTGTTTCAGTTCGCGCTAAGTTGTCGCAGGCGAAGTTTTACATAACTATGTTAACGGAAATGAAACAGTTGAGCCTCGAAATCCGTCCTGCCATTAGTCTCACTTCTTTCTTCGCACAATTCTAATAAGTCCGATGATGTGGGTAAGGTTACTTAAACCATAGGGATCGAATTAAAATTTTTGGAACATCTTTTAATTGCAGTAAAATGAAATAGAAATCTTACCTTCCATAAAACCTTGACTATCCCCCAAAAGAATTTATTGAGGCTCGAATTTAACGCTGAAAGGTGATTTTTTCATCACTAATTACAACAAAAAAAACGTCAGCTTGTATTCAAGCAGACCCCGTCGCGTTGTAACACGTTTCGATTCGTAATATAAGAAATATATGCGTAGAAATCAAGCAAACGGTTGGTGATAATGTGAAAGGATTGAAATCCACGTAAAAAGAACCAAAAATATAGGTGCGATGGATACATTACAAATTTCTATAGCCGAGATTTTAAACCATGAAAAGTATTACTCTTATATGATTCGACCCCAATTTTTCCCCCAAAACATTGGTTAGAAAAAGTCGAACTATACTCGAGCATTTAAGGTAGCAAGTTTTACTAACCTTTTATTTTCATCTCTACACCAAAACCCTTCTCTCAGTAAAAGGCTTCTTCCACTAACGCAATACTTCTCCTAATTTCCTCACTACTTTTCCCGTTTTCATCTTAAAAACTTCCTACATAAATGAAGTGGTCTACCTGCTGTAACATGTCTTCCAACTTTAATGATTAACTGGCTTCCCTATTTTTTGAGAATTTATTTTCCTTCGTTGTTTTCATGATCGACTGCAACATTTTGTGACCACAATATTCAAACCATGCACGGAAAGTAACTTCCTTGGCCGCAAACATTCACTGTTTTGGATTTTGAATAGAGCATCTGTTCTGGTTTTATCTGATCCGTTCCCCAATTATCACCACTAGGATCAAGTTTTGCGAAATTTGGTAAAATCCGGAAAATCTCCAAAGCAGTGCTATAGATACCCATCTCATATTCAGCCATAGGGACTCCGACCTTCCAGTCATTATGCAATTAATTAATTAGTAAAAATTTTTACTACGTGATTTGAAGTCATTAGTCTAACTACGGAATATTAACAAAATAATCTGCAATGGATGCATAGCCTAAATAATGTGAGTAATAACCTTTGCTTTTTCCTATGTAAGCAATCCATTAATATGAGTTTTAGATGCCGAAGATGTAAGAAAGATGAAGAGTTACGGACAAAAAATGAAAATATTTCATTTCTTTACCATACAACACGGAGGAAATAGTTTGCAAGAGGTTAGTTAAAGAGACATGTTTTCTCAAGTACTGTGGCCATATGAAGTGTTTATACAAGATAATTGCTGTTGAAACCCTCTTATGACGTGAATATTTCCATCATGAATACATTTTTATCAATCTCATTTTTCACCAACTTTCTCAGAGTTAAAAAAAACGATTTTTTATTTCGAGTGCAATTTCGCCGTGAAGCCGAGAAAGAGATGCTCTCATTACGGCAACCTCATTTTAATTCTGATGCCACACAGCAATCAACTGAAAAACATGCTGGCATCGATCGGCATGTAATAGGTAAATGGTTTTTCTCGCGTTGATTCCAGGACTCCTACGCCGGAGGCCCTTGAGTAATGATGCATTTATTTTGTTTTGATAAACACAAAAAATCTGCAATTTTCAGTATTTTCTAATAATTTAGTTTCAATAACTGCGATACTGCTCTAGCGCAAATATGAGAAGCTGGTTCAAAGGGTTTCATTGATGAATGCACAATGAAGAAAAGTAGAAAAAAGATACTTGTCGTAACCAGTGTAATTGTGGTTACATAAACACTTGATCTCAAACTAATTACGTTTCCTGTAGTGATTTAAAGCGTTTACTGGTTAATGGGTGCTTCTTTATGACTCGCATAACAGGCATTTATTTAACAAAGACGATACTCTGTACAACCCTGAAAAACGCCGAGAGGAATAAACGTTCATTCTCGGTCGAAGTGGTAGCTATAAATTAGTCGTGGGAAAATGAAAATCGATATGTGAATAACTAATTTGAATCATACCACTTTTAAAAGTGAATTCTATTCCCGTACAATAGGTACTAGGAGCACGCAAGTTTGCCAGATGACGGCGGTTGCATTGTGAAGGCGCAATTTATGAAAAAAATTGTATGCATTATTCGGAAGAAATATTAATTTTAACAATGCCAAATATTTTCCAAGTTTACAATCGACTTTTGGGGCTCATTCGGTGAAAATATTACGAGCAATTGCTATTCATATTTCCCCCAATAAAAAGCTTTAGAGTCGTTGTACGAAAATATTTTTATTTTTGAATTAGATAGAAAGTTAGTGCAAGGGGGGAGGGGCCCCAAAGGGAGCCCCTGGCACCCCGCATCGCGATAGCGGTATGCATGGCCTCTATCTCTCTAACCTCCAACCGTGGACGGAACCGGGTGCGCATTTTTCTATTATCACTGCAATTAACTTTTTCGAGGTCTTCATATTTTAAAGTTGAGCTGACTAAAAGATGCAACTTGTCTGATTTTTAATCGAATACACGTAAAATCCTTGTCAGGACGAAGAAAAGATGTAATGTATGCAATCAATAATTTTCGGTATCTGTGAATACGACCCAGGTACCCTACGTCAACAGCCATTTCCTTATAAATCTACAGTTTAAGCTCTCTCAATCACCGACAATTTTATTTTAAATCCATGATTGTTTGCTCCAGAAAATGCTTTGAACGAACCCCTTCTCAAAACGAATGACACAGATCGAGAGAAGTCAAACTCTGGGAATTCATCAAACCAGGAATACACAGACGTGAGGAGCATATTTTCCGCTGTTTTATCCATTCGGCCGACGGGATCCCAAAAGCCTTTCATCCTCAAAAGCAGCGTTCCTCAAACCTTTTTGTCTCCGGACCCCTTTATGCTCTTAAAAATTATTGAGGACCTCAATAGTTTTTATGTGGGTTATATTTATCGATATTTCCCTCGTCAAAAACTAGAAATTCCCGTTGACATTCAACTGGGAAACAGGAATGGCATTTTTCACAAATATTTAACGGACCTGTTCTCGTTAAAAACCTGATGAGTCGTGAGAGATTTTCGAGAATAAATCTTCTATGGCGGGTATAACAATCGAGCGGAGTGGGAGGATTTAAAATTGAGGGGAGCACACTCAATTTATAACCAGCGATTAAATATCCTCATCACAATGGTAAGCCTACAAGAAGGCGCCAGACAAAAATGGCCATTGGGTGTCAAAATAAATGATGAAATATCAATTCGACTCACCTTTCATTTTCACTAAATGAAAATCCAATTTTTCACAATTTTTAATTATCATTAGCTCTGTAGGATTTCGACTCTTACGGAAAAAAATACTAGATGATAAAAATGAAAATCTCGATTGCATTAAATTCGAAATTATTCATGTCCATGCATTGCACAAAAGGAACATTAAAACCATGCAAAGAAATATAGGAAATCGACTTTAAAGAAAACGATTCAGAAATTGGTATTTACGTGCTATTTAATTGAGAAATATACATTTTTATAGAATCGAACCCGGTACTATTAGGTAGACTAAAAAGAACCTATTAATACGGAGTGACGACATTTAATAATATGCAAAGTTTGAAAGTAGAAGTTCTTCCGGTTCTCGAGTTCTAGGCGAACATACATCCACTCGAAAGTAAATAACAAATTAAGACATTTTAAAATTAATTACCCCATTGCATACTAAGCCTAAATAACATATTTTCATGAAAAATAGCAGTATTTACAAACAAAAAAACATTAGTGATAAGAGTGGCATCGTTTTTTCATTTTTCCAAATATCTTTGATAATAAAAAAGCTGAATTCTCATATTTACCTCAGCATTCAATCAATTGTGATATGTTGTTTCGGTTGAACAATAATAAGAAAATCCGGTCTCACAGAGTTGGTGTGGCTCACACGGCCTGTAGTTTGAAACAAAGTGTTTAAATAGCCTACTCAGATAATTGTCGATTTTCTTCTTTGATAATAAGCCAAACTTGGAGAAGTGGTTATTTCATTTTCGAAAGTTAGTTGCAATTTCGAATCTGAATCCAGATCGATGACCTGTTCGTATGTACGTGGTATGGAAAATGGTCTATCTGTGATCCATGTATGATATTTAAGTATAACACATCGGTCACTAGGAAAATATTTGTTCACTGAGTTATGCAAACCTTCCACCTATTCCCTTATAAAATATCAAGAAATCATATTAATTGGTACCATCACTAATATTCTCATTAGTACACAAAGGCAGTAAAACGAGGTTATTTTTGACCGTTTCTGTAAAAATATTATTATTTTTAAGACTAATATATCTCTAGTTGATTCATTAAAACCTATTATGACGAATAAATCCGTCTTGGATTCTACTTTTAGCGAAATGTTGAACCGATCAATTACGAAATTACACCGCATTAGCGCAAATTACTCAAGGGCGATTTTGTATTGCAAAAGAGTATTTGAACTTCGACACCGTTGGGGATTGGGAACCAGTGGAAAACCGCACATGTTTTCTAGATACTGTAATCCAGAAGCCTACGCACAGAGAAGTTTCTCAGAGCATAATTGCTCATAATGAGAAGAACGGAAGCAGTTTAAGATGAGAAAGAAGTAAAGATTACACTATTTCTGAAAGCGCGCTTTGAAGGTGAAGAGGTCTTGAATAACGTAGGCAGCGATTAAAAAG
Source organism: Calopteryx splendens (assembly GCA_002093875.1). Taxonomy (NCBI): domain Eukaryota; kingdom Metazoa; phylum Arthropoda; class Insecta; order Odonata; family Calopterygidae; genus Calopteryx; species Calopteryx splendens. Next base: position 243,149 of record LYUA01000528.1, on the reverse strand, counting down.
CCATCATTTGGTAAAAAGAGTGTGAATGCTGGTTTGGAACATTTAAAATAATACCATGCAGGACCTTAGAGGCCACTCAGGATAGGATAGTAGGATTTCGTAGTATAAGATAAGGTATACATTTACTTTTTCATTAGAAAAGCTATTAGTTTCAAGAGCTATCTACTCCCAAAATAGATCAGCGAATCAATGAATGCGTCGGCTACCTACATAATTGAACTAAAAAAAAATCAGGGTTAATTTGGCTCGGTTCAACTAAATTATATTTTAAGAAGTTCTAATTTATAATATGCCACCATAACAGCGACATAAGTGCAAAAAATACTACAAAATCTACAATTGAACTTTAATGTCAATTATAATGAGAAAACTCCCCAAATACGGTACGATGAAGCCACTCCATTTGATATTTTGCGTATAAGTACAAAAGTATCCAGCGTTAGCTAAAAAGTTGCAAGATTTCCTATTCTACAGCACGTTTGTGAAAGAGACGGTTTTGAATTATTTGACTAGGCAATTAGCCATACCAATTAACCTCGTCTACGCAGAAGACTTCTCTCAAGTAATCATAAGATGACCGAATCATTTCAATGCGCGATTCTCAGAATGTTTTGGTGTGGAGTGTGCCAATTAAAAGTAGATAAAACTGATTTTGCCTCCATCTACGCACACGACGGAAAAAAAATACTTCCCCTGCCGATCGGCACTTCCACCTTAATGGTGGAGGATCACGAAGGCTTTGAAAAGTTGGAATAAAATCATCGACGCCTCGATATGGACGCTAAAATTAGAATTAAAACCGGCACATGCACGCGCTTCAGAGACGACCAGGCAAGTTTATTAACTTTCACCTCACTGAAACCTATCGCAGGTAAAGCAACTGGAGTACAGGAACGGAAGACCTCGGGGCACGGAGCTGGAAACTTCGTCGCGAATTGCTGAGGGATTTCGGGCGACAGACTTTTGAGCAATCACGCGCTGAAGATTTATCCCCCGCATTTGCGACATCGTTTGCGCGTGTCTGCGTAAAAGTTACACCCGCGTGATTTCCGCAACACTTCGAAGCATATCAAGTCAATCACAGTCACCAAGTGAAGTTTGGCCTTAACCTCGTTGGCAATAGCGCATGGTGCAAGATGTGATTACCATTCTCCTTTGACTCCCCAAGTTCACTTCTGAAAGAGACGCGATTCAATCCAGTTGAACTTGTGGGCGAGTGTTTGGATAACATTACATTGTAGAGCTCCTGAGGGGCTGCAAACTCATTACCGTTGAAAGTATATTTAATGGGAAGAGAATATTTCTCCGGGTATAAATGACGGAAGAGGGTTTGCAGGAAATGCAACAGCCTTTCCAAGAACGCTGCGTGGATACACAAAATTCATACTCGAATTGAACCGGACTTGAACAATAGAGACACAATTTGATCGTCGGGTGATCGTCGGCATAAACCATCCACTTTTATGGATAATTACGCTTACCAGTCATGCTATGGGATTGATTTATCATGCAATGATAATCATTAAAGGGCCTCAAGAAATAGAAACGCTAGTTAAAGAATGACTGCCTAATTGCAATTCCATCGTGTTCCAATTCCACCAAATCCCCCATGAATCTTCAAAATCGGTTAATTTATGCATTACAGTAGGAGGGAATAAATTAGAGCAGGTCGGGCAGTTCACGCATTGAGGAAGTATTTCGGAGGAAAATGAGCGCACTTCTCACCGACTCCATTCTTGCAAATTTCCTACTTCCGCCAATGCTCCTCCCAATGCCCCCACTCCTATTCCCACAAGTAAAGACTTAGGGAAAAGACTAATACGGATCGTGACGGATGGCTGTATTGATCCAAAACCTCGTCTCCAAGACGAGAGGATGAGTTTTGAGTAGAATTTTGAGATGCGGGGATGGATAAGAATTGAGAAATTAATTTGGACAGAGAGGGAGATTAATGGGGAAGTTTTAAACACGGGGGAATAGAGGAAGTTGCTACACGAAATCCGTGCAGAAAAAGTGCTCGGAGGAGATATTGAGGGATAAAGGCCGTAACAGTAGGGAGAATGTTAGGTAAGAGAGGGGAGGAAGGGAGGGAATATGCCTTTTGGACAGCATGAAAGCAGGTAAAAAGTACAAAGGACTGAAGAAGGAATTAATTTAGGGAAAACGGTAGGAAGTCCACGCGATTTGCACTACATAACAGTTGTAAGGGTCCCCTCAAAACCTAGTTTTAATAGAGAGATTACGTTTGAGTGCAATTGGGCTCAAGTAATTTCCTGTCCTATTACCTCTATCTCTCTTAATTATGTGCCGGAAAAGGATATTTTGCCGGAAAGGATGCCGGAAAGGATTGGATAATAATACTACTACACCCAACTGAAAATAGGAGCAGCAAGGCCCAAGCTCCGGTGCAATCAAGTGATCATTTCTTTTCAATACTCATCTTTTGCTTTTAATGTCACAAGGGCTTGATTGAAGTTTACTCCCTCGCCATTCGGTGCAGGGCATCAACAGGATTTGGCGTAGTGCCTTTCTTTTTGATTTCGTACTTCGAAGGCCTGCCAGCTATATTCAATTCCGCCATGATCGGTGATCTTAAGGAACTAAAGAAGGCTAAACGCAGAGTAGTTCCGTATGACGTGCATCTCAAAAAAATAATGTCGGGAAGTTAAAGTCAAAGGGATATGTCGGCCGCATATTACAAAGTTCATGAGGCCCTTGGCCAAATACAAAGCTACCGTCCTCATCGTTTCATTTTTTCCAATTTTGTCGAAAAATAGACGTCGAAAATGAACTTTCACATACACACACGGAGTATCAATCGAGAATATATGAAGTTTCCCCAGTTTGCGAATGGAATTAAACACGTAATTTATATCGAAGGGAATAACTGACTTATACCACGGAAATGATGCATTATATTTATAACACTCATGCATAACAACAAACTAACGTCCGGTATATAGCCCTACCTAAGTAGTTACGCGACGAATTAAGGAGTAAAATTATTATGAAATAAAATGGCGAATGCTCTTTCATCTCCCGCATCACTTTTCGGGGTGTAATAAGATTTATTGAGCAACCGTCAGCCTGCTCTAAAATATTGTTTGATCAATAGCATTTTAGTAAATATTTTCTAAGCTGCATTGAGAGATAGGTACAAAATAATCAATTATCACCTCTATAAACTACGAACTATTTAAAAAGCAAGCGGCTTGTCGACGAATTACACCGTCGCTCCGTAGAAATTAAGGTTCACACCAATAAAAGATTGTGGAACAATGAGAAAAAATTAAGGTAACTTTAAGAATATGTAGTGCAATAAATTCAGCGAGTGATCCCCTTTTAAAAGCCAATGAATCCAAATTCTTCGAGTAATGAGGCTCTTCTGGGGGGAATAGGACCATTTCGTGAAATTCGCACAGGAACCTCACCGACAGGGAAAAAAATTATCAAAGCCCAAGTAAAGGGAAATTGGTTTATTCAAGGGCATGCACAAAATTTACTAAAGGAATCCATATTTTCAAGCAGTTTCAAAGGGTCATATCGACGGCTCAACCGACTACCTAAACTTCAGCTAAATTAAGCTAAAGAAAATCCCCATTTGCTTTGAAGGAATGCTATACATATATGCAAGTATTTCGTTAAATCTGTGTATTAGAAACGACTCTGTTCATTGATATGGTGAGCTCCAAATTACTCAAGCCTCTTTCTGAGGCTCTCATTATTTTCGTAATTATGCCTTTGCAAATGATATCGAAAAACGCGCACCCAATACTCGAGCATGACACAATGACCCCATGTTTTAATCCAGGTAATGAAGCGAAGTGACTTAAAGCCAGTGCTGTGGGCACCGGTCGTCAATTGTGAAATTGGATTAGGGCTGGTGAGCGCTGATTGGGAGGCATTTACCTCGGCCTATCGCACCAGCGAGACTTAATGATGGGTAAAGGGGTTCCCCTAAATCCATTTACTGTTCACTATGGCCGCCTTATTCAATCTGTTCAGCTAGGCTAAGAGGGGCAGAGCGATCCCTTACCACTCCACGGTTTGCCACAGGTAGGTATTACGACTGGAAAAAAATTATAATCAGTTCTCATAAATAAAAAACTGGACACTAAAACCCCGTAATTGAATATTAACGAACATGTTTCAGCACAGTTTTATTTTCCATCCTTCCCCTCGCGGCCCGGTGTCATTCAGGGAATACGAGGCGTGGGGACCTTCCGTAATTTTTTTTAATTTTTCACGTCATTGAAAGAACATTTGTAAGTTGTAGGTCGTTAGTTAAAGCCATTTTCTATGAATTTTCATCTTTCTCTTTCTCCCCTGCTATTTAGTCTAACTCTATGCCAACAGATTTATTTCTCCCGCTCAAATTTTGTTTTCAATCATAAGTTTAATATTACTCCGCCAACATAGGTTGCAGCTAAATAAATACCTTGGTGGTACACTTATGCACCAACTGGTGGACTGAATCAATTCAATCATAGTTGGCTTGTGAACCAAGGGAGTTTTTTTTAGCATCGCAAGCTGCAATAGACGGAGCTCCGTTTTAAATGTTATTGCCCGACACTAAAATGTGATCATTCCTGATCCACATGCTCTTACAAAAGGTTTACATGGTTTTTATATTAGTTCTATTGCCACCGATTACTCTTCGCTCTTAAACTCACCCGATTCCTGCGCACCAATTAGGAATACTATCATTTCCTCCGTTTTCGGTGGATCCGAATATGAGTGCCGTTCGGCTTAAAATAGGAGAGATGCAATTAAATTGGGTTGGGGATCGCTCGGATGTTCCCGCGGCGTGGATTGGATTTACTCCGCTTATTTCTCGGTTTCCCGCCGAGCTGGTTATCAAGACAGAGAAACATGCAGAGTAAAGAAGAATGAAGAAGCTCGGGAAGCAAATGCGTGAATATTAAAACCATTCTAGAAATTTCATTTTCTCGGTCATCCCGATGTTCACTCATCCTGAGAATTAGGATTTTCGCTTGAGATCGACTTCAAATCGACTCCAAAATGCACTCCCCTTAAAGGGTGAGACCGAGCTCTCCGTCCCACGCATTTGTTCCCAGAATTATTTTGCCTAATCATGAGGCTTGAAGTCGTCTGCGCCCATAGAGTGAACTCAGTGAACTTTCTTGATTCACTGATATAGAAAAAACTGAAAA
>LYUA01000528.1:140566-164734 GCA_002093875.1 Calopteryx splendens | reverse complement strand
TGAAGTAGCTCATGCGCACCAGCTTTCAGATTGAACGAAGTCTCTGTAATTGCAATTGTATAGGTCACGCACATGTATATATATATAAATCAGTTTTCAAGCCGTTTCTGTATGTTTAGCGTTTTAGTAAGCCGATGTTCACCGAAAAACACTCCAAAGGCCCGACGCCTTGGATAAATGAGCCGATACATATGGTATAAGACAGTATAAGCTTCCCTGTAGCACGTCTTCTCACCTCCACCCCATCCTTCATTTTTTCCAAGGAATAACGTGCAGCTGACCTCGGAGAAGACCGAAAGCCGATTTATTTTGTACCTTTAGAGGTAGATGGGTAATTTCAATGAAATAGAATTTTCTTCTTATACTTATTTGCTCTACAATGATCCGCCTTCTACTGCGGCCAAATTCGGCAATACCTGCCGCTCGGGGTCTTATTTTCTATAAATCACGGAGTAAGCCCTTACCTCGTGGACACAATACTCTAGATTATCAACCAAGATGTGGTCCTGTTGAATCAAAGTTTAACCGCTCCTCGGCTATTTCATCGTTCATGCTCACTAATCATTGAATCGGGAGGCACAGCTCCTGAGGATGAGGTAATACAACGAAAGCTATTGGAGCAAAATCCCTCACCCACGGATGGAATCACTTTTGACTTTCCTTTAAATAGATGGCTAATTTTCACTTTCAGTATACTAACCAATGTGCGTGAAAACACGATAGTTTACTGAGATTGTTAATTTTTTATTCGTCATAAAAGATAAACTTGATTTTTTCAACATTTTTATTTGAACACTACCCAGGTTTTGACAATGGAGTCATCTTCAGGTGAACTACAGAAAATTATTTTGCACATCGGGTACCCAAGTAAAATTATTATTACCAAGTAAAATAATTTTCTTCAGTTCACCTTAAGAATACTTTACAGTTGAAATCTGGGGAGCGTAAAAATAAAATTGTGCCTAAACAAAGTTTGTTCATCTTTTATGATGAAACATTTCCACCAATTAACGGCCGATACCTCTTAAGTTTTTTCATCATATCATCATTATTACATTATTTTTTAGCCATTGGAGTCGTGCTGAAACTACAATGAATAAACCACATGTTCTAGTAAGCGTTTAAACAACGTATACTGACATGAGACGAGAGTAAAATTTCGATCAAGGTTGCTCCAAGATATTTATGCAAATCTAATAATGTTGACCCCTCTATGCGTATCCCTGGCTCAAGATTTCACTGAAACATGTTTTAGCAAGAAGACGGCCATCATTATTTTTCACCTTAAAGGCTGGATGTCAGCATGCAGGCGGGCAAAATTTTTTGAAAACGTACGGATAGATGGGCAATTTAGTTCACGTTAGTGCAACGAAATTGTTGGCAAAAGGATACTAAAAGTATTCAAGAAAAGAACACTTCTCCCTAAATAAAAGTGAATTTTTTGTTATGTTGTTGTATAGAACATTGGAAAAAATGGAGGGTGGGAGAACTTAATTCACAAAAAGTTGGAAGGAGTGATTATCCGAAACAGGTGATTCAGCATATTCTCCTCCTTGTTTTTGTCATGGCCAAACGAAAGACTAGTACCAAATGTTTTAGATTTTCATGAAGAACGGCTATTGGTACACCCAACTGAATTATTTTTCATCGTAGCCATGTTTCCCTCGCTATAATTTGTGCATGCGGTGTGCGATCGCACGTGATGCGCCCGAATAACAGACGACGCTCTGCGTTCGTAAATTCCTATTATCTCTGAATTTAAAGATGAAATCACATACTATCTCTCATAAAATTTCTGTTCCACGAGCGCCGTGATAGACGGTTCAAGTATTCGACCACTCACGGGAGGGTCCCGGGCTCGAATCTGGGTGATTCCTCTGGACACTCGCAGCTTCACCAAAGTGGAGTGATTTTTGAGGAGCCAGTTAGTCTTCCTGGACTCTACGTTCAGCACAAGGAGAGATTTGCGCTCAACTATAAAACCAAACATCCGGATGAATAGGTACCGTGGTGTTGGTAGAACTCTAATACGTGCACGGTGGAATGTAGGTGGCACTGCATTGCGTCGACTCTGTCACCTCAGCATTGCCATCCTTAATGCCCTCACCCTCATCATTCCATCGTTTATTCCGACCCTAACTAAACATTTGCACCTCAAACCTATGACCAGGGTGTCCACTAGGGAAATTTTCAATGAATAGGTATCGATTTAAATCTCGCCCACTGTAGGTGCATTTCTTTCTTCGTAAAAATTGATTCGTTCGTCGTGCCAAAGGCATCAGGAGGTGCATATAGATTTAGCAGCAATGAACGCTTTCTCAATCGAAAAGTTCCGTTATGTGACGGCCAGAGCTGTCAACGAATCGTACCGACAACCCATAAACTGACCATCCCGCTTGGCTACCATTCGTCCCCCACGGCTGCGTCCACAAATCCGCCCCACTTCCTCGTTGTTTCGCCCAGCCCACCACTACGCACCCGCCCACCCCGTCGTATTACAGCGGAAAACAACTGAATTGAGAAAAACCTCATGTTTTGGTCTGGTCAATTATGAACACGCATTGAAGAGGTAGAGAACGCCTTCGCCCGATTTCGTGGCAGAATATGCGACGTGGGTGGCAGGAGGAGGGAGGCAGACACGAGGAAGACACCTCGAAACTGGAACCGTGGGTGAGTACCGTTTAAAAACGCTCTGCGGGTTCGAAGCGTCGAACTCCAGACTAAATAGTTAGTCAGTGAAGGGGAACGTAGGTGCGGACTACCGCCCGGGAGTAGTTCAACGCCCATCGTAAATTTCGCAGGGAGCACTTCGATAGAATTTGATTTCCAGACCACCTGCGCTCTCGCGAGAGGATGCCGGTTTTAGGACTTCCCCCTCGGGGACCCTACGAGCGGGCAGCGGATGGTGGCAAGCCTCGCGTATTATCGGCAGCGCGGCCGCTACCGATGCAATTCCGTAATTGGCAAGTTGGACCCAAGCTTTGCGAATGAGATATTTCAATTCCGTTGATTGAAGAGAACATTTACGATGGAAGCGAAAAAAAACTTGCGCACTTATTAAGGAAAATTATTTTCAATGGAATTTTAATTTAAAATCGCTCATTTTCCTCTTTTTCCCCAGCAGCATGGCTCAGAGTCCTTCGTGGAACAAATTCTATCTACCCCATAAAATCATTTCAGAGGCAACGGGGGGATATTCATGGTAGTAATTTTAATTTTCTACGCGCAATTGGAAGGCCAAAAGAGAAAACCTGTGGTAAAATATTCCCAGAACTCTATCAAGACTCGAAATTGGATTTCAGCCATAGAGCCCCTTTACACGATAAATTGAAAATTTGACGGGATAAATTGAGCGAGACATCTTAAAATCAAGCATATATTTCATGAGGTTCAACACTCAAGACTTGAATCACGACTTCGGCGTGGCTTTAGCATTCCCAAAAAATGTATGATGAGAATAGTTATCAATTTTGTCACTGGCGCTACACAAGTGATAACGAACAAACACTTTTTACCGCCGAGGCGTTCGAGTATGAACAATAGAAAGATCATTTTAGGCATGCACAATAAGCGATGACGGAAATTTGTTACGGAAAGGATGAGTTAGTTCCATTGTAGTGCTGAATGACAATTGCGTATCACTGCGCATAATTTACGAACTATATCTCTGATTAGTTATTTAAGTTTGAGAGAAATTTAATCAGAGAAATTTACCATAAAGATCCTAAAATATGGCATGAATTTAAACTGAAATCTTGAAGTCGATTAAAATTTAAAAAATACCATTATGAGTCGATTGCATTAAAGCAATTCGTACAAGATTTCTTGAAGGAAACACTGTAAATATTTGGCCGCAAAATAATTGAAAGGGGGTGGGGACAGAAATCATTCAGCTGCCATTACAAAGACACCAACCGTTGACTGTGTCCGTGTGTATTTGACGTCCGAGACAAAACGTACCTCCCACATGTCACGCTTTGATCAAGGCGAGTACTTCCTTTTCTCGCCACCCCCTCCAAGATGGTTTCACGTCCGAATATTTTTTCCAGATTTCACTTCAAGTTTATCCACAATTTTTCGATGCATCAAAACCTAATACAGAGGATCCCCGCTTTAAGACATCAACCTGTTCCGCAAAGCCAATCTCAGCGGGAAAATATCTTACATTGAATATAACAGAACATTTATTTGTGATGACTCTCTCCAAGGAAAATTCATTGGGTTTTACATGCGTAAAAAAAATTTTACATCGCTCGTTTGGCCACAAGATGCAGGGGGAAATTAAATAATTTAAAATGCATACCTTACAACTTAATACGATTGGTACATTAACGCATCTTGACTTCTTACGACCTATACTGCGTGATCTTGTAGCGCCCGACTCCTATGCCGCTGACTTATACCCGTCACGCGGCGAGGAAAAACTTGCATCAGATTCCTTTCATTCGTCGTAACCACGAATAAGGTGATTGACAGGCTGGTATTAGTCGATATCTACATATTTATTTTGGTTATTTAACATTACATCATTCTTGAAACGCAAAGAATTGAAGTCTCAGACGTCAAAACGAAGAATTAAAAACCCGAACGCCTTGATGATTCTCAACATAGAATTCATATGACTTGTAAATAAGACCTATCCAGTTACAACGAGGAAGCAGGCTTGAGCCATTTTATTTTTGTAGAAAATGATCACACAAATTTCCTACTGTCCATAGTTAGGATCCAAACTTTAATTGCTCTCCTTCCATTGGAGGACGTCCGCTATGTTCCCCAATCCAGAGTTCGCGTTACCTTTCCGGGGAAAAAAAGCAAAAACTCGTAAAATAAGAGCAGGCAACCGAGATCTTTAGCCTTACCGAAACAAAATTAGTGAGGATTGGGAGGGCGAGAGAGAAGGAGAAATACGAGAGAGTAATAGGGAGGGGGAGTGAACTGCCGAAGAAGGGAATAGAGGGTGTATTTTTTTCGTGAGTGATACCTCAATTCTCAATTCTCAAGATACTTCTTCACCACCTTTACTGTTTCCACGAAAATATTTGCCCTCCGTCTGACCGCAGCCCTGCTCGGGATAAGGAATCGACGATAGCTGACATGGAGCAATATCAGTGGTAGGTACCACTAGAGGGTAAAAGGCCTAATCTTCTCCCCCTTCCCTGCCTACCCTCCTCTCCCGTGCAATCAGCTGACGGAATACTCTCGCGTGGCGACATTTTAACGGAGAGATCAGGGTCGGTTATTTTAACTTTCGGCGCTCGGATCCGTCTCACGAGCGTCCTCACCGCACTTTTTTTTGGTAAAATTGTGGCTCACTTCTCCATCAAAGTCCGGGTGTCAGAGGGCGACCGTACTCCCTGGAGTAATAGGATACTCTCGATCTGTAGAGGAACCTTTCGCCAGGCGCAACAGTTACGACTCCGACGACTCCGGAGGTAGCATATGTATGTGGCGAAATATCGTGCGATTTGGTAAGCTCTGATTGACGGTAAGGTGAACCGTCACCGAGGGAAATTCAAAAGGGTGACATGAAAATAATACGAATTTTTAACCAGGGCTCGTAACTTAAGTACACCTCGGCACAAAATACGAGAAACCCTCGAGAGTCGCTGCAATACAGGCGAATTTGTTTCAGGATCAATCAGGAAAAAAAGGCAATGGGAGTCCTCGAATACCGTAAGATGCGAAATTTCCAAGGACGAGCGCAATCGCAATGAGCAGTCAATTTTTAGGTTGCAGGGGAAAAAAATAAAAAAATATAAAGGGGTCATGAACCCATCGAGCAAATTGAACAATTGATCGAAATGTGAACCCATCATGAAGTGATGGCACACTGCATAACACTTCTTAATCCAGATAATGACATTCCATCGTAAGCAGTAATTGCATTTACGAGCATATTGGATACCGTGCACCGGGTTACGCCGGAGGTCGACTGGTTAATGCTCTTCGCCTTTGTGATGACGACGCCGTGGAGTGTTTGGTCCCCCCCCTCCTCCTCCCCATCCCGCACTAACTAACACACTAACGCACTCGAATAAACCCACCCCGCCCCAAAACCCCATGACGTCATTTGTGAGCTTCGGAAAAAAATATCAACAATCAAACCGATCGTCGGTTTGATCTGTATGAGTAGAGCTTACACCGTCACTAATCCCTGTGTGTGAGAAATTCACACATCAAGGTAGTGGGAGTGGGGGGGGGGCAGTTCCTTTCCCTGTGCCACCTGCGGTTTCCCAGGGAGATCTGGGATCCGGAACATCACACGGCTTGGGTGAAGCTGGGATAGCTGTGAGGACTGAACTTTAAAAGAAGAACACACGCGGCTCCATCAAACGAAAATGACTGGACCTCTGCCAAAGGTTGGACTCAAACCTCTGTCAAACTTCGATGCCAGGACTCCCAATGCAAAAGATTGTACTTTGTTTCGGAGACCCAATCGCGGAGTGCATTCGATCACCGGAAATATTGCTTCTTTATTTATTATCCCATTGATTTATTTCCATGACGCGTAAGACATTCCTGCTAATTTAGGCAGAATAATGGCAAAAAAATGAGTAACTAAACCTCGTATCTTAACGGCACTTCCACCCGAGGTTTAATGTAGTTTCTATCTGTAATTACAAAACGCTAATCCCTTTGATATCGCGCAAATCTCGTGCATAACGGCAAGCATATCACCATACTCGTCCGACCAGAGAGAAATGAAATGCCGACCCTCTTTGACCGGTGGCGAACGCTCTGGATGACTAACCCCAAGGCCGCGTGTTCTAATCCAACCTTGGAATATAGAATGGGTTTTCATGTTATGAGTTTTTCTTTCTTAAGATGCAATATGATCTGAACCGTTGCAGCGCCCTATAAACACAGTTACTTACTCATGGAATTAACTGAATAAAAATGTCTAGAATAATATCTTTGTCATTTTTCCCCTCGACTAGTTGCCCAATACCATTATTTAGTTACCATTGGCACTACCGTTGCACAAATGGTGTACTATTTCATCAAAAATAATGAATGAGGACTTTCAAAGTTATCTATATAGTCGACGAGTATTTTTTGAGGAAAAAATAGATATTACCACCGCAAGGTCCTATCGTTTCCTTCCGAATAGTAATGAGGTACTGATTTATTAAATATTTTAATCGTCCTGTTCAGATTACGGCCTTCAAATAATTTTCTATGAAACGAGTGAAAAAATGTAAGTCTTACAATAAAAAAAAATTTAATTGAATATCATTAAAAGCAGCCCGACGTCGACTTCCCCACCTAAGCATTGAACCCTGAAATCCTCATTTCAACGTCAACCCCACGACTCGGTAGCAATCGGCGCAAGCAAGACGCGGCGGCCTCACATTGCTCTTTATCGCCCAAATGGGAGACAAGGAAGAGGGAGGGCGGCAGGGGCGGGCGGCAGCAGTGCATCTTATCGCCGACTCGGGATTGCGACGACCTCGCCCGACATTCGCGGCTTCTTACTTCGACCGCCCGCGGTCCACATCGATTTTGCCTCCGTCATCAACTTCCACGGTGGAAATCCACATGATCCAAACCCAGGCACTCATCCAATGAGCGCCGTCTCTGGAGTTTTCACAAGTCTCGTGGAATTAGTAATGTTCACCCGGCAAGGAGTCATCGACTCGGGAACGATTGATCAGGCGCGTGTGCCCCAATCTCAATTGGTACAGACTTAGTCCAGTATTTGAGGTTGGCTTCGGTTGGTCCCTAAACATGCAAAACGTGGTGACCTTCTGAGCACTTCCTCCCGCCCCAAGTCCTCGTTTGCCCCACATCATTTCCTTCTTCGGCATACCATGCCTTCCACCTCCCTTCGTGCCGCGCGAAAAGCTTACCTATTCTCTCCCTTCCTCTTCCTCGCTTACCCAACACCCCCTCCGTTCTACCAGCATATCCCATTACCTCCCTCTACCTCCCTCCCTCAATCTCGTCTGCCTTTTTCGAATTCCACCCATCATCTTCCTCTATTCCCTCGCCATGCTTAAAAACTTCGTCGTATGCCTTTCTCTATTTCCACATATTTTTCCTCGCACACAAATAGAACCAAATAGGTAAGAGCCCTAGAAGGAAAATTAACACACTTCATTATCATAAGTGACGTGGCGTAAGCGGAGCCGTTGGACAGAACCTTTGTCGATAGTATTTTTTAAATCATGGATAGAAAAAATTGTCGCATCGCATGCGTACAAAACTCTGCATCGACTCATTTCGAATTGGAGGGAGGATCGATAATCGCTCTCGATCCATAATCGAGAAACTGTTCGAGGGTTTAAAAAAAAACAAGATATTATATCTTGGATGACTTCTAAATTAGTGTATAGGGATGCCCCGGATAGTAAATATCGTCCAAAGGATCAGTCACGTCGACGAGGAGCTTGGTGCGAGCAAACGAAGTAGAAATTGGGACAGCCATTGTGAAGATCGCAGTAAATGAGCCGAACCAATTATCCATTCGTTAAACATTCTCCCATAGAAAAGCGTTTCTGAAATTGAATTTCCTCAGAAGCGCCATGCACGAAAAGTCGTTAAATAGAATTCTTTTGGGAGGGACCGCATTTGTTACAGCGTGGCGGTTCTACGAGACGACCGCTGCAACACAGGCGAATAGAGAATAGAAAGATTCGTTCGCCTATTTTTTCGCGAGAAAGAATCATTCCATGTTCATTTATTGTTTCCCGGGCACGGCGTTCCGATGCGTCCCGGTCCAAAGAAACTATTGAATGTTGATGCACACTTTTTGAGACTTGCGGTGAAGAGTCATTTAGTCCCGGCCTTCGTCCATTCCCGCCCCGGTAGCATAAAAAAACCAGTGTCCAACCAGGTGTTCCTCCAACTATGCACATCAGTACACTTATTTACCGGAATTCGGTTTCAGGTGTGCAGCGGATTTTCACCATTTTCCCTAAAATATTTATTCTTCTGTAAAACCATACTCTATATGCATTTAATTCATAATATAAGGAGATATGAAATAAGGAGAGAATGAAATAAAATTTCCAAACGAGCATTTTAGGAAAATGTGCAGAGGGAGATAATAATAATGTAGCTTTGCACTTTCCGTTTCTCCGAGAGCTGCTTATTCACGCAACCAGTTCCAACATGCCAACGCCTGATGATGATTAGATGGTAACTTCAAACCGGTTGCGTGAATAAGCAGCTCTAGTAAAGATGGGAAGGATAAAGTTGTTTTTACTCGGCGCTCGTAATTCTAACCGAACACGGTCAAGTCTGCCGATAGATTTGCAGGAAGAGTGCGGATTCCCAATTGCCACAGAGTCGTTTGTGTGCCAGAAAAATGTTGAACCAATTACTTAAATGATTCAAAATTTAATTTATTTGGAAGAGGCTGACCTAGCCTAACCACCTCCGATACTAAAAAAAAATGCAATATTCCTTAATGGAATAGTGTTGTCCTTCCCTCGCATTTACTCGGTATCACTGCTCGCGGGGACTAAATGTTTATTTCCTCAGTGCGTTTTCGCTTGGGTGTAAGACATAAAGTGTCAATTTTGGAGTCAGCATGACTTGAGTTCGTTTACATTACAACATAACAAAAATATCAAGGCGATGCATACATCCATCAGATGCAAACCTGGATTAATAGCAGCAGTGATTTCGGAGCGCTCTTTAAAGCCGCGGTGACTTGTGCCGTTATGGTGCGGTAAAGAAATGAGATGGTTAATCAATAGGTGGAAGGAACAGAGGAATCGCTCAGAGACCTGAGAGAAAGGTACCGAATTCATCCACATTTTGGCTAAATGTTGCCAATCTCTCCAAAATAATAGGCCGCCCAGGGCGTGTCAAAATTTAACTTAACCGCTAGAGGAAGAGCGCGCACCCCTAGAAATTCCCGTCAAAATTATACAACTGACACCAGAATTCCCACGAGACAAATTCCTGCCATCTACGCCAATCAATCACGACTAATTGGTGCCACGGATGATGTGGATGGTGCACAAAATTCGTTTATCAGCTGCATTAAGTGACTTTCGTCATACACCTTCCACTCCAATTGGCCAAATGAAATTTTATTCTACTCAAGAAAGACGTATTCTCATACTCTCCAATTACTTCCCGCCAAGTGCCAAATTTCACCTCTCGTATTCAGCGTAATATAGCCTGGCAATATATGAAGAGTTAAAAATGACGTTGCCTGAAAAGCACTAGAGTAACGGCGAAGTTTACTGGCCCAAAGTTACAGAATAGACCTCTATGAATTAATTAATTATTTAAACCATGTTCCACTACAATAGGAATTTTATACCTGTGTGCGGAATGTTCAGCTTATTTATAGAAGTTACGTTGAGTTACTCTAGAACATCCGCAGGCTATTAATTAAGTAACTACCTTAAAAATGCTATGGGGTCCTCCGTAAACATTGCACGTGAGTGCAATACTAAATGGTATGTGTAGGAATTGAAATTAGTTTCAAAAACCGAGAAAAAAAAAATCATTTTTTTTAAGTGCCCATATTTGAGGATAACTTAACGTTATATTTCTCCACAAAGGAACCTCGCTTTAGGGATTTTGACCATACAACTGCTCTGTTCGTCTGTTCTCTAATAAAATCTAATCAAAAAGATTTTATGACCGTCACACTGATTAACCCCCAAGGTTTGTTTAATAGGTGAGGATATAGCTGACCTCAGACCTCTACGGCGTGTAAAATTAACAAAAAAGGGTAAGGTGGAGCATTCACTTTCCGTGTCACCTGCAGTTATTCCCGGAAGACGAAGCAAACAAAATATCAAACATCATGGTGTGTCCACAGGTATTTGAACCCGGGACCCTCTAGTGATTAGCCGAACGCTCGTCCCACTAAGCTACCACGCCGCTAAAAGTTCACATAACTAATAAAAAGTTTATTAAACTGATTTAAGTGCGTTTTCCATGTGTTAACGCACTTTTGCACTTTCCACGCACATAAAGATGCCAACAACCAGCTCTGAGGTATGCACCCACGAGTAACGATTATAATTTCCGCATTAGTGTTTCAAGTCCATCGTGTGACTTCAACTGTCCCCCAAGGTAAACCGGCGTGAGGAATCTCCCAGCCTACGGCATAGGGGATCGAAAAAACTCTGACTTCCACAGAGAAGGACACGAGTCCCTCATGGCGAAGGAACTCGGGAGACTGCGTCACCGAAGGATTAAGGTGAACATGGAAAATGAAGGATTTCGACTGGTTCCACGACATCGTCCGGTGGGCAGGATTCCTACCCAGGTGGAAGGTGGACTGCGCGAAGGTACTTTTTTTTCGTTTTAACTCGGATAATATTCACTCCGTGGTAACCTCGATAAAATCCTCCCGAGAAATATAGGAAGCGGAGGGATGGAGCGGCAGATAGAAGGAAGTGCGAGAGGGTTTTTGGGTGACAACCGATGACACTTGGATGAATCTATAGGTGTGAGTGTAAAACCCGAGCTGTAAGTTTATCGTATTTCTGAATTAATTTATTTCAGAGGCGTTCACGATCCTCCTCGCGACTACATGTGATACGAGAGGAAATATTCGTTTCGGCTCATTTGGTCGAATTTAAACAATAGGCGCCTACCGATCTATGATCAAAATACTTTCAGAGTGCTGTTATGAATTGTGAAAATGAGGAGCGCAAGTGGAAACGGAACGTGATTCCAGAATCATAAAACCTTTGTCCTAGAACCCTCATTAAATTAAATTAATCACTTGGTCTAGGTTTATTTAAAACGCCATTGATCTTAAATGCACATCAACAAACACTAAGACGCCTTCCTTAATATTTAATGTGCACTTAATGATTAATGTGTCAATTGAGTGCATCACTTTATATGCATTTCGGATTAAGAGTGTAAGGTTATTTGGTACCCTATGACCAGGTTTTTCTTGAGAGTGCCGGTACCAACGGAAGTAGGTAAAGTACGAACGGTAAATGCGTGAAGGGTGCGTTACCGATGCATGTGTGTAAATATTACGGAAGGGTGCGTTACCGATGCATGTATGTAAATACTACGGAAGGGGAATTCCTTTAGCATCGGTGCAGTCTATTTAAATTCTCCTCGGCCATCGCAGTAAACACAGCCTATGGATCACCATGGGTAAAATAGTCATTATCACATGTGAACTAGCACGTTATGGCTCACCCCATGCCATGACTGATACTTCTGACCCTTCCCGGGTAGTGGTGGCAAATTGATTCACGTCCGATCATAATGGCGCACGTAGACTGCGTTAGATCTATTTTGAGCGAAGCACGCCAGCATGACTCGAGGCCTGTTCACTGTCATCGCGAATGAAACCGTAATTAAGACCTTTATCCCCAAGAATGACATCGAATAAAGGAAAAATGTCTCGAGGAAAGCAGAACCGTATGAAAACCGGTCGGGTAATTGCGTACTAATAATTCCAGTCGCGTGACTGTCGCAGTTTGATTCAAGCGGGATCAATCGCACGTAAACGCTTGACGCAAAAACATGCATAGTATTTCTTTCCGCAGAAAATATGGGAAATGCTTGAATTAAAAAGGGAAGCGTATGCCTGCAATTTATAACACCCCAAAATCCACTGCACGGACGTGAGGAAGGAGGCTCCAGAACACTTTCGTCTTAAAAATAGGATGAAAAAATATCGAGTTTTAAATAAAAACATGCTACGTCTGCTTCCTTCTTCACGACAAACATTATCTCGAGTTCATTGGTTTCCAATGACCGATTTCCATATCACATGAAAGATTTCACAGAACCTAAACTTATTTCATACTCAAGCTAACAATAAAAAAATTATTAACGCCCGAATATTGCGGTGCTGTCGGCTCAAGGGTTCTTTAGTTACGGAGAGAGCTATAGTGAGTAGATTAATCATGGCTCACTGTGCTCTCCATCGGCAGTTATATGTCACCTATGCCTAATTTTCACTAAATCAGGAGTTCCTTTGGTACTGTGCCGCGTCTCTTTGTAGCCATCCATTGATTAGAGGTGCAACAGCACAGATGAACCTCAGAGGATGAACACTGAATGTAAGTTTTTACATCCCATTTCACATCTTCAGATGATTTGTAAGGTCAATCGTCACCGTAGGGTTGACATAACATTCGTTCAGTAATATATTTAAAAAATTCAATAATTTCCAGCAATTGTTTTCTTACGGATAAGGAACTTTCATGCGGCCTTTCACGTTGCGTTGCAAAAACGTTTTCTCTTGCTTCCAAACGGAGATACTTATTTCCATTATTATTCATTCATATATATCCATTCCAGTATTATCAACGGTAATCTACCGGTTAAGGTAGATTTAAGATGGACAACATTATAAGCATATTAATTTCATTGCTATGAGGGACTTATAAATACACGAGGCATTTTAAATAATGATTAGAAAAACATATGAAATTAATTTCAACATGCTTAACTATGCTACACCAGTCGGCTTCATTATCTTTAATCTTATATTTTATTGAGGAAACATTCTTTTTCCTGTGAGTAAACAGATTAAGATCCAAAACCAATAGGTAACAGTTGCGAATTTTGAACGTCCTCAGTAGAAAATATTACTATTATAAAACCCGGAGTGTCTCCATTACCAATACTAGCCAACACAAACTTCTGTGACCTAATTGTAGTTCGCCTCGTGTATGAAATAGGTACATGCCTACCGTACAAGGGAAATGGAATCTTACTTCCGCTACAAGGACAGTGCTGGGTCTTCAAATGATTATTTAATTATTGCGAGGCAATGACGAACAACAGTTGTACGCTATTGGGTGAAGTCCCCATGAAAGCTCACACTAGACCGGCGAGAGCGAATAACTTTGCACGCGAGTCGAATGAACACATCCGCTCGAGCACCAAGGTGAACTTTTCAGTTCACGACGGTTCCACCCGAGATCCCCCATCCCTGATTCTATGTGCCAATTGCAATAGTAGCCACGGCGAACCAGTTCAAGGCGATGACAAAAAAAAATGAAGGCGAGAGGAGGCGAAAATATTGCAGAAGAAGGTTAAGGGCACCGATGGACGTTTTATTAAACTCATTGAGGGCAGTAAAAATCTGAATAAGAGCAGCAGTAAACAAGCACGGCTCTAAAGGGTTCAAAGAAAAACCTTTACAACTTAATGGCCGGCTCCGTTTCGGAGTGGAACTTAGCACTGGATTGAGAATGATAAAAATATTAATCAGCCTCTCGGTGTATTGGGACGGACGAAACTTGATGCGACATGTTGCCAGTAATTATTTCACAGAAACTTCACCCCAATCCCCAGCTGAAAGGTCAAGAAAGAGTGCTCTCTTATACTTAACGGACAAAGGCCGACGCCGTCTAAGGGTCATTTAAAAAAATGCGTACAAACATGTTTCGCATCATCTCCACAGGGTTTGACCTTCTTTTATTGAAGCAGATGATTTAGTCCCGACTAGGCAGCGATCAGCACACCCAGAAAATCATACACTTTCATGTAATTTACGGATCTGCCCTTTAACCATCGACGATAAATGTACATCACATCATTTATTACATCCATCCTCATTAGAGTGGTGGAAAATTTATTCACTGGGTCTAGAGTTCGAATCTAGGGGATGGTGAGAACATGGTGTTTTCTGGCAGTAATTTCTGCATGCTATATGATGCGGCCAACGCCACCAAAGCACCTAAAATACAAAACGCCGTTTATCACTTTTACCGGCTTTTGATTTCGGGAATCAAAAGGAGTATGATTCGCAGTTCTTTGCGATTTACCAATTCCAAGTGCAAAAACGTCCTACTGAAGGTTCAGAGTCGGAAGACCTCAGACGTTGCTACCGGTACAATCGCTGGAAATGAAGGAGAGGATACCTAATGCTCTACATTAACTTATCCCTCCATTTGGAAGCGAGGCTCAACGTTTGTGAGACTAACGACCCGTTAGCACAGTCCCCTCCTACAAATGCGGATTGCCGTATTATATTTTTGAAATCGTTGAAAATTTTTTCAACCGGCTGAGGGTTTTTCAGAGCCAACCTTCAGATGTTTAAACTTCCATAATCCATGAAGACATCCACAGCCAATCCTCCAAAACAAACCCTTTCGGCAGCTAGCGGTGGGTTATGGAAAATATTATGGAAATAGAAAAATACAGTATAATTCCAAGTGTGCTCATTCTCCTGGAACCAACCTCGCTTCTTTCGCAAACACCTCGAGCGTACTCGTGATACTTGGGTGTGAAAAAAAATGATCCGCGTACAGTTTCCATTTTTTTGTACGTTTAATCTGGCGAGTTTTAAGAAAGGAAAAATTTAGAGTACTGTGGGCACGCGGACGCCCTGACATTTAATAAATTAACAGGGAGAATTTTCTCGGTGCCCAAAAGCTCGGCCAATCCTAACAAAGGAGTTTAGTTTCGGAGTTAAAACGTTATCATCAGCGGAACTGGTGGAACGGACTACACAGCGTGAAAGTTTAGCTGATCTCAATGGCGAACTCGGACGTAACGGTTCACGAAACGTTGGCAAATCTCTCCTTCCACTGGCCTGTCAACACGCCATAGCGGGAACACTTTCCAGGGCATGCGTGAGCGATAGGATGTTTACTTGTGAATCAGCCGAACGCAATTGACGTTAGTCATTCTCAAACATGGAGACCGCTCGTGTTGCGCCCGACCCCGCGTCGCGAGAACCGGAAGTGACGAACGGACTTAACGTAGGCGATTCCGTGCCGTCCTTTGTCCACGAGGGAAGGTGAAAAAAAAGCATTGACCGCACCTCCACTCAATTCGTCCTGCGTCGAAAACTACGACTCCTACGATTTCCAAGCAGTTTTGCGCTATATTCCGCGTTCGCTCACGGCTCCGGAAATTAGGCCGTTTGATTAATCCACGCGCAGCACATCACACCATTTTCGGTGGGCAAATGAATCCACCCGACACTTATGCTTTTTTTTAAACGGGTGGGAGGAGCTGGTAGAGAAGTGCCACCATAGTTATTTGAACCGTGTCGAAAGGCTTATATCAGCTTATTCGTTCCTTCTCAGGAGGTCGAAGGGGAATTTTTCGACACGGTGTCCACTCGGAAAGCGTCAGAAATCTTTGATCATAAAAACCACCAAGCTCTCGCTCGAAGGCGCAAGTCACCAAGGGCGGGTGGTACGTATTGCGCGACCAAAGATTAGACAAAGGTTCGTTTTTTGCTTCAGGTTTGATTCGTGGAGGGATATTATTCCCCCCGCCAGTCCCCTTACGCCCGTGAATATGCATGATGCACGGCGGCGGCAAAAGCGGCGATTCTGGCGTCCGAAGTGCGCTCAAGCGCTTTCGATATTAAAAATAAACCAGGGAAAGCAACCAGCGGGCGCTGGGATAGAAAAGGTCATGCGCTACGGTTACATCTTCCAAAATAGTCCTTTCCGTGAACTGGATTCCTCATCTCCGGAGAATTTTCTTTCTCGGTGGCGAAGCCGATGACGTTTTCCGTGGCTATTTTTAAGACTCTTATGGACAAGACGCCTCAGAAGCAGGGGCAGCATCCATTGGGACGCTTTATATTCGCATTCCTTTAATGCCTTCTTCCGGACAAGTGTTCCGCAAGCTCCCGCGGCTGTTGCTGGCCACTTCGCCGAGCCTTATACGCCGATGCCATTTTATTATTTGCAATCAAAATCCACGTCCCTTTTTCATTTTTTTTATCAATTGATTGGCATTGTCTCCCCATGACGTCACGGACATGCCTCAGCCTTTATTTGCGGCTCGTCAAACACGGCGTCACAAAAATATTCCATTAGCGAATTCCGTCGTTTCCATGGCGAAGGCTAAAACGCGGAGTGGTCGGCGACCGCAAAGGTGGAGGAGGTTGGGGGGTTGAAATGAGCAATCAAAATTCTTAGATGCAGCTGAGGGCCAGTTCAAGATCTTCATCGGAGTTTTAATGGCGCTCTCACATTACTAACTTCCATAAATATAATATTATAAAAATATGAAAGAACGTTTAATCCCAATAGAATTTAGAGATGAGTCACTAGCCTCTAAAGAATGGACAAACAAAACTTCAGGGATCAGAGTCCCGATTGGTCACGTTCCCGCACGACGACAGATCTTCGAACAATATTCATCGATTAGCCTCGCCAAGGTTTGTTTTCCGCAGTCCTAGTCAGACCCAAATCAATGACGAAAGAAGAGGCAGAGGGAACAGCCCATGTCAGAAAAGGTTTTTCAACGAAAATGTCACATTTGGGATTATCGGTATCCGATACAGTGTATATCGGAAAGCTGAAAAACTTTTGGTTTTAGCTTTCTTTGGAGGACTGTACAATATTCGCCGGACCCAGATGGGCTAGTTAATTAAAGCTTACAATAATGTCGAATGAGAACTCTCCCATCAAATCGTGAACGGGAAGTATACGGTGGAATATTCTTTATTTCCTGTCGAAACGAACCCTGTTCATCTCCTTCTAACCAACGCCTTATAAATGTGCAAGGACATCAATGCCTCTTGACATTCTTGCCCTAATAAAACTTCAAAACGTGCGTGGTATCTCGTCACGAGAGTTCTATTGATTCCGACCTTTCGACGACATCGCTGCAAGGTCGACAACTTATGAATCGCCATAGTAGCGTTTTCGCAAGCCTCATCTATAGAGTTAGCCGGTGTCCATGTAATTCCCTCTTCACGGTGGTCAGGCGGGCTGCACGAGTACGGCGATTGAATGAACTCATAATGGATGTGCTGGTGGTACGACCCGTAATTACTAGGAAGAATTACCTGTCTCGGATAAAAGTTCAACGTTCGGAGAGCTCTGCACGTGATTATCCTTCTCTACGGTCACGGGAACTGCGTTTTAATTTAAGATTCACCCAACGCGCAAAGGATTAACTCTATAGAGCTCCATTTTAAAGAGGATCACGCTACGGATGCAAGCAGGCATGTCCCCCACGCCTCCAGACTCCTCGTCCCATTCACATTTGTGAGCGACCATCTTTTTTTCAGGAGCACGTCTCTCAAAACCCTGTCCGCACGGGCACGTACAACATCCAACGTTGGGCGTAAGCTCAAAACGATACCACATTTTGCACTAAAAGTGATGACCCTGACTCAAGTACCTGGATTTCAACATTTATGCCAACACTTGACACTTAACGAAAATTGGTGAAGGATTGGAAGGAAGGGTGGAGCGGGCGAAAAAAATCATTATTTCCAGGGTTGCATTACTAACATTGACAAGAATTAAGTTGACCTTTCATATCGTTCCCGTAGTTCCACGAATTAAAACACAAATACTTGATGACTTCATGCAATTTACAACGCACTATCATAATGTTTGAGTTTCAAGTCGCAATGAATCAATTAGGTGCACAAAATTACGTCGAGGACAACGAATGTTACTCTGCCGATTAAAAGATAAAATGTACGCACTCATATTCGTCGAGTTATGTCCTTTTTTTAGCCAAATATGCAGCTCGATGACCGTCAATAATGACATTATACGTAAGCAATGCAAAATACGAACTTAATCAATTACGGCTCGGTTGCTAGACAGGCTGTGGAGAAATTTTTTCACTACCTGTAATAATTTAGAAAGAATATTATTTTCTCAACCGACTTGTTAATCAACCACCAGATATCCTTATATAATAAATCTGTTTAAAAAATTGGTTTACATGAAAAACATCCACGATATTGCAAAATATTGACTGCGTTTCTTTCCGACTGTTCCTATTGAGGCATAACCATAAGGCTCTAATTCAGTAAGTATTTCATTTAGAACAATAAGGAAGCGCAAGCGTGAATGATGACAAAATTAAATTAAATAAGAAATCTAAAAATAACTAAATACGATAGGACTAATATTTACCCTCGTTTATCGACCAGCATTGGATTGCTTGCGGTACCATACAACCGTCATTGCTTGAGGGAGAGACAAAAGAGTGGAAATGTGATAACAAATATCTGATGAAGCAAAGTATGTAATGGAATAGAGTTTATCGAAAACACTGAGTGAACTTTTGATGCCATCAATTGTAAATCGGCCCGGTGCATACATTTTAAATAGTGAAAAATATGTGTGAGCTACGGTGTCGAAGGGTCGGGCTCGGGGTGGCTTCATGGATGAAATTCGCTATCATCACCCGCGAGGATACCACTTCCCAAATGCACGCGTTGCACTGTCGAAAACGATGAAGGGGACTTCGAAACCCTCAGCAATGCTTCAAATGAGTCCTCAACTAAAATCGCATTCAAGAAGTAAATGTACTAATCATTCAAGCAGACATCTTCCTGTACGAAAAAAGTGTTCTCATATAATAGTACGTTCTTACATTAATATACATCCACATATATTTATAAGTCCCGCAAGTTTGTATTTTTATAAATATTTTTAAAAATTTTGCTGACGCACTTTCATGCCATTTTTTGAAATAAATGCAAGGCCAATTCTTATGTTAAAAAAGCATTGGAATAAAATTTTGTTTTCACTGAACATACAAAAATGAAGTCCTGAAATTGCGATTAAAATGTGGCAACCTTTCTATTTTCTGCTTTAAGCTCAATGGTCGTCACCGCGTGCGTCGTCACGCCACGGAGAAAGATGTCCTTTACAAGTTTTCTATGTCATTACCTATGTTATATGTGCCTATATGTTTACTCACATGATCATATAATTAATATTCCTTAACCTTCCACGATCCTCAAAAAAACTACAATTTCTAGCCTAAAGTCAGGCAAATAGGTGGAGATAGAACCCGTGCATTTGAAGATGCACTAGTACAGTTCATTCAGGGCATCATTTCCAGTTCCTTTCCCGTGCTGCATGCGATATCCGAGATAGTCCTGGTACTGGTAAAATTAAGCCGCTACTTTAGGGATTAGGAAATCGGCGAAACCTTTTGCAATCGATTAATTGTAAATTTAAACGCAACCAGGCATTCCGACGTTATAGGTAAATTACGTGGAATAGCCTTAGAAAAATTTGTTTCAATTCATGGATGTATATCAATACCCATACGGTCATCGATATTTTTTGAATGCTTCCCGGTAACAATAGTTGACGATAATAGCTGTGGGCGTGCAGAGGCGTAATCCGGACTTGACCTCGGGCCTCTCTACATTTGGCAGCCGAACGTTCCCCGCTAGGCTAACACTCCGCTATTTTCATGCTCGTAAACAATTTCTTCCGTTTTTTTCTCATGGGTTATCAGTATCTTATTTTTTTTAAATTTCCTCAAGGGAAAAAAAAATCAACTATTTCTCACTTCACTTCGAAGAATTTTCAAGTGCCAACGCCGAATATTTATCATCGCGGTCTTGGCGACACATGCACAGTCGAATTAACTATTCTGAGAAAAAAATACGATTAAAAAATTCTAAATATGAATCGACAATGCGGGATGCACGTGAGAGTGGATTTCCGTACGAACCGCATTCAAATTTGAAATACGCTTCCGAGAAAGAAGAATAGACGGCCGGTGGGATCAAAAATATCATTTAGAGCGAAATAAACCCAGGCAGCGAACAATAACGACTATAGAGGATTCACAAATGTTTCACTGAAGAGCGTGCGGATACCGTCCACAGTGTGCTTTCAATATTTTCGCAACGCATTAGCAAAAAAAGAACTGCGAAATTAGCGAAATGGAAATAATGTAAGGTACCCGAGGAAGTACTTCAGGGAGAACTTGGGAGACTGCTCGAATAGTATGTGCCACGCATGAAACCGAACCAAAAAAAATGTACACAAAAGGATTTTTGAAATTCAAACAAAATGCTGGGGAATCGAAAGGATTGGTAGTTTCGTTTACATCGCAACAGACGCTGTAAGCAGTACGAATACCATTGGATTTTCACTCAACAAACATTGAACTTTTTGTGAGTTCCCGACAAAATTCCTGAATTGGTAGCGATTTTCAGTGTCATTCCACATTTGTTTTGCACCCGGAGAGCGATTTTACGTTCGTGCATTTTATGCACTGGGCTAACAAATATTTTTTCCGTTTCGATGGACATTGAATTTTCGAAAGAAAAAAATGAATGAAAATCACAAGGGATAAAATATTTAATCATGCAAATGGCAGTTGAACAAATTTCCAGGACGAAAAATAAAGTAACGCACTATTAATAGAGTCCGCAGATGGAGTGAAATGGAATAACTCAACCCTCCCCATAATACCGCCAACGTTACTTGCATATTTAGCAGAATATCACGGTAAATAGCCATAAGAATGCTTAAATGGATGCTAGGATGTAAAATATCTGCAAACATATTAAATCCTAAAGAATTTAGGAACTCATTTGCGGAATAGTAGATATTAAACAATCAACTGTAATTATTTTTCTCGAAACGAAATTTAAATTAAATATCTAGAATACGTTTTGAAAAACCGATAAACAGAATCGTTCAAGGTTTGAAAACTACAATAGCAGCGTTACAAAAAAAATCAGTCAGTACGTAAGTAAATATGGCTATATCAGCTGCCGGATCGGTTTCACAGACGAGACACCGGCATTGGCTCAACAGTTGCCAATTCCAGCCCATCCAGAGTGGTTTATTTCAAGTGGAGAGCGATTCTTACCCGAATACCAAATATGGCAAAAATGTGGATCATCTCGGACCAACCCAAATCTAAAAACCTAAGCGATGCCATTTTGTGGTCACCAGACCTTCCATGGGAAACAAAGGGAAAAGGGATTGGAACTGCCGCCCCTCACCCCTTGAAATCTGAATGCGTGAATTTCGCACGCATCGAGGGTTGCTCCGGAGGGGGGGGGGAGGGACGAGAACTCTGACCTCACCGATTAAAACCAAACTTCGGTTCAGCAGCGGTCGAGAGGGTGGACCTCCAACTGGGCTGTACCGAATTGCCTGGACGCACGGAACGAATTCGCGGCCTAAACGATTAAGAGAGAGAGAGAGAGAGAGAGAGACTCTCTTAAAGCTCTCACGGCGTTCGCTCGCATCTTCCCGGCTGACAGGTGGAAATTTTCCCGGCGACAAAGCGGCCGATATCTGCCGGAAAAAAAAACACAACACTCTCCCTTGCGACTCCGTTCCGTCACTCCAAATCATTCGACCGCGTTCTACCTTTGCCTCTGTGGCGCTCCACTCCATTTCCACCCAGGTCCCCTCCGTGGGCGCAGGGGGAAAGAAATAAAACAAGCGGATATCCAGAGGATGGGAATTGAGTTGGACGGTCGTAAATCGTTACAAGACGGCATATCGGGGCCGGGAAAACTTTTCCCGATGCGCACATCTCGCGAGTTAAAATATTGCTCCATAGGTGAGAAATTCCTCCGGCTCCCCGTACTCTCTCTCACTTTACGTCATGCGCTTCCACGTGCGCTTCAGATTCATAACGGCACCCTGACTTTTGGACCGCCGTGCCGGAAAGAAAGTCAAATAAGAATGTTGAATTTATTTTCGACGCGAAGTTTCGTCAAGATGTTCCGTCGATATGGGAAAAACAAATACCCTCAGAGGAGAGGTATTTCCCCCCCCCCCTCGAAATGGTGACGTGAAACCTCACGTCCGACCGAGAGAGGATGTAGGAACGCGTTCGTACTTTCGGAGTTTAGTGCAGCAATTCACACTAGCATTTCGGAATCAAACACATTCTCACTTAAAAAAATGCTTTAATTGACTGTGTTCCGCTTGGAATTTCAAGGGGTTATTATGACATCCTCGTGATTCCTTATTCTCAAAACAACAAGGAACTGACAATCATAAGGAGAGAAGCATTAAAGGTAACACGATTGATTACTCACTCCACACCAAGTAACTTTATTCACGTTCCGTTTCATGCAAATGGGTTTCAAAGTTTGAGTTCATTATTTATCTACGTTTTAATGCTATTCCATTTTATATAGTGGTTTTATGTTTAACCATTAGTTCTACGTATCCTCTAAAGTATTTTCATTCCGTTTCTCTGTAGTGATTCTTAGGTTAGCTAAGTCAAGCACAAGCTGACATAGGTATCCAAAAAATTTTGGAAATATACACAAAAACCACTAAATTCCTTATCATTAGTGTACGTATACTTATGTTACACTTCATTAAATGATAGTTTTCCGCGGATAACGAATTTTTACATTGAAAAAAGAAAAAAAGAGGAGTTTTTAAATTTTTCGCCTCTGAATATTCAGGCACGCTAGCTGGTTTCACACTTATATTTTCTGAAGGAATTTTATGTGAAATTTTGTGTTTTATTGCGATGTAAGGGAACTGGAAAGCTGAGGTCACGGAATAGTAACCTTTTCCTGATATGGAGATTATTATCTAACCAGCGAATGTAGAGAGTATATGAAGGAAAGGGCTGAATCATGATTCATTGTTTCACCCATTTTAACGAGAGCAGGTAGCGTGGTCACACTAAGGAAACACCCAAATCCTGGGATTCCGTTCATTCTGAATTGCTCTCAGAAGTACATGAAAACATTGTAATGCGGATTCTTCCCCGATTCAATGTAAGCGAATCTCCAAACTTTTCCAGCTAATCAAATTTAATTATCGACAGTAGCTACGTATTCCGTAAGGAAAGAAGCGAGGGATAGGTAATAACAATGAATGTTTCATCTACATAATCCCTCCCCACTCCTGTAGCATAATCCCTCCCCACTCCTACCTCAAGGCTGCGAGGCCTTTTTATAATGGGAAACCGTCCATTAACAGTTTGAGCCCCCAAACTAAATCCTTGCTGCACCCCAACACGGACCCGGAAAAATAAACTCAATCATTTCCACCTCCCGTGAAAAAAATTACCTCCGAAAGCAGGCCACTTGAATACACAAAGACATCAATCCCAATCCAAAAGCCTTTATTCATGAAGCCCGGAGTGACCCAATTTTTCAGACTCAATTCACGACACAAACAGTGAAGGGCCTCGTGAATGTTATTATCCAACCACAGTGGTCGAATGCGTGCACATAAAAATCCCTGGGCGCAGCGACGATAATCGCGATATTTTATTCCTCCACACACCCCAAAACCCTTGCGCGCTCGAAGTTCTTCCGCGGAGACTCGAAACTGAGAGGAAACCACAGAACGCCACCCGGGCGACCGTCACCCGATGCGGTACCCAGCGAGCACCCCCCACGCCGCATTCGCTGCCCCCACGAACGGGGGAGGAGGGGAGACTCAGCACCCCCAGGGACCCACCCCAAGTTGGTAAGGATTCGAGGGGAGTGAGCGAGGATTGTGGAAGGAGGTGTGGCTGGGGGGGGGGGGG